>JAWQEG010005791.1:0-55883 GCA_033782935.1 Petrolisthes cinctipes | reverse complement strand
CACACACATTCTCTCTCTCTCTCTCTCTCTCTCTCTCTCTCTCTCTCTCTCTCTCTCTCTCTCTCTCTCTCTCTCTCTCTCTCTCTCTCTCTCTCTCTGCTTATACTTATATTTTTTGTATTTTGTATAACTGATAGCTATAAATAAATGTTTCAAATGTCTCTCTCTCTCTCTCTCTCTCTCTCTCTCTCTCTCTCTCTCTCTCTCTCCTCTCTCTCTCTCTCTCTCTCTCTCTCTCTGTGTGTGTGGTGCAGGTGGGTACGGTGCGGATGGTACACGACAACACAGGGCGGTACAGCGAATCCCGTGTGTTGGTACCTTTGGCTAGACGGTACGGTTATGCATCCTCACCATCTACACCCCAACGCTTGTACTCCTGGTGGTCAGTTACACAACCCTCTACTTCAGGACATCCATCTTTGACACGAGGATGATGGCGGCTCTCACAGTACAGCTTGTTATTGCTACACTCTTCTCTCAGGTCAGGAAAAGGTTAGATAAGGTCATGGTTAGGTTATTGCTACACTCTTCTCTCAGGTCAGGAAAAGGTTAGATAAGGTCATGGTTAGGTTATTGCTACACTCTTCTCTCAGGTCAGGAAAAGGTTAGATAAGGTCATGGTTAGGTTATTGCTACACTCTTCTCTCAGGTCAGGAAAAGGTTAGATAAGGTCATGGTTAGGTTATTGCTACACTCTTCTCTCAGGTCAGGAAAAGGTTAGATAAGGTCATGGTTATAAAGATTATTGCTACACTCTTCTCTCAGGTCAGGAAAAAGTTAGATAAGGTCATGGTTATAAAGATTATTGCTACACTCTTCTCTCAGGTCAGGAAAAGGTTAGATAAGGTCATGCCAGGTCAGGAATGGTTAGATAAGGTCATGGTTATAAAGGTTATTGCTACACTCTTCTCTCAGGCCAGGAAAAGGTTAGATAAGGTCATGCCAGGTCAGGAATGGTTAGATAAGGTCATGGTTAGGATATTGCTATACACTCTTTCTCTCAGGTCAGGAAAGGTTAGATAAGGTCATGGTTATAAAGGTTATTGCTACACTTTTCTCTCAGGTCAGAAAAAGTTAGATAATGTCATTAGTTAGATTATTGTTACGTTTTTTTTTACTTGCTTAGGTCAGGTTAGGTCAGGAAAGGTTAAATAAGGTCATGGTTAGGTTATTGCCATCTTTTATACAGAGCAAATTGTCAGGTCAAGCAGAGAAAGTGAGATTAGGTTATTGTTGTTTTTATACTTGCTTAGGTCAGGGCAGGTTAGGTCAGGGAAGATTAGGGCAGGTTAGGTTATTGTTAGGTTTTTCATACTTGCTTAAATTAGGCTATAGGTTAGACTAGGTTAGGTCAGGTTAGGTTAGGCTATTATCACATCTCTCACAGGAGAAGTCAGGTCAAGCCAGGTCAGATCATGGTCATCCTTTGTCTATATGCATAACAAATGAATATGTGACTCTCTCTCGTTTAGGTTAGGTTAGGTTAGGTCAGGTTAGGTCAGGTTAGGTTAGGTCATTGTCACATCTCACATATATGCATAACAAATGAATATGTGACTCTCTCTCTCGTTTAGGTTAGGTTAGGTTAGGTTAGGTCAGGTTAGGTTAGGTCATTATCACATCTCTCAGATCATGGGGTCATCCTTTGTCTATATGCATAACAAATGAATATGTGACTCTCTCTCTGTTTTAGGTCTCCGCCTCGCTACCCAAGACCTCCTACTTTAAAATGGTGGATATTTGGCTCATCTTCTGCATCGGCATCACCTTCTTAGTCATCCTCTTCCACGCTCTGATAGACAGGATTGCACACCCACCACCACCACACAACAACAACAACAACATGCCCCAACAACACCACCACCATCCCCTCAACCCCAAAACAGCACCAACACCAACACCACCTACTACCACTGGGACCCGTGCAGTGGTATGGCAGGTTCAACCATACATGGGGTCGAAGTTAGATAAGAAGAAAAACCCATTGATGGAAACGGAGGGAAGGACACACAGAGTGGTTCACGTGACAAAGGTATGGTATAATATTAAGGGGGTGCGTGCGGGAGTAGGGGACAGGCTTGGGGGGGGGGGTGCAGGAATAGGGGACAGTCTTGGGGGGGGGACTGGGGGGGGGGGGTGCGGGAATAGGGGGACAGGCTTGGGGGGGGGACTGGGGGGGGGGGGTGCGGGAATAGGGGGACAGGCTTGGGGGGGTGCGGGAATAGGGGGACAGACAGGCTTGGGGTGGTAGAAAGCCTGTCCCTATTCCCGCACCCCCCACCTAAGCCCCCACCATCCTGTCACCCTACTTCCGCACCCCCCAACACCCCCCCCCTGACCCCCCAAAAACCCGCACCCCCCTAACCCCCCCCCCCCCCGCAAGCCTGTCCCCCTATTCCCGCACCCCCTTTATAAAATATGACGTGACAAATGTAGGCTACAGTATAATAATAAAATATGGTGTGTAATTACTGAAATAAATGGAAACACCTTCTTTCTCCTTTTCACCTTCAATTAACTTTCTTTGCCCTCTATATCTTGCTCTCTCTCTCTCTCTTCTGGTTTTCTTTCGCCCTAAAACCCATGATAGAATGTATATAATATTACATAATATTATATACTGTATTTCTAAAGCATTATCTAGGCATTAAGGTGGTAATTCTACTTTGGTACATTGGAGTGCCATGATTCCTCCAAAGTATGCTAGGAAACAGGACCAGATGAGCAAAGATAATGGTGTTCTGTTGCTTGGAATAGTTTGGAGGATTCAGTTGCTCCAGAATTACTAACACAAAACTTCCCCCATTAATGTGACAAACTTTAACTTTTAGATGACTGTGCCAGTGGTGTTCCTCCTCTTCAACATTGGCTACTGGGGCTACATCTTCTCCAACTGATCCAAAGGGGCTACAAACATCATCTCCAACAACTTATCTAAAGGAACGACACACATATTTTCTGACTTATTGGGACTACAACAATTTTCTCCAACTTATCTAAAGGAACAATACACATATTTTCTGACTTATTGGGACTACAAACATTTTATCTGACTTATCAAGGGGACTATACACATATTTTCTGACTTATTGGGACTACAAACATTTTATCTGACTTATCAAGGGGACTATACACATATTTTCTGACTTATTGGGACTACAAACATTTTTCTCTGACTTATCAAGGGGAACTATACACTACATCTTCTTATCCAATTTTCAGTGGGGCGATACACACGACTCTTTTCTGATCAAAGAGGCTATTATTTACATCTTCAACTTTTCAACGGGGCTTCACAACAATAAACTATAATGTCTGTGTAGTACTTTTGCCACGTAATATACAAATTCACTCTCTCTCTCTCCGTCTCTATCGAATTTTTAAATGACTAAGCTTAATTATAATAGTCTATCCTAAAACTGTTCAAAGAAAATGTATATAGTCTTACATTTTATATGGTAGACTTTGATATTAAAATTTGCGAGGATCACTTATTAATCTTTATAGCCTAACCTTTGACTGCATCGATCCTCTAATTATATATAAGTGTTGGAGTTTGTACTAAAGGTAAATAAAGTACTTTTTAAAATAGACTATTTCCCATAAGTAAACAATCATTCAACCCATTCCTTTGTATTATTCTTTCCTATCTTGGACGTGGAAAGCAACGCATATTTTAGATAGGAAAAGAGAAATGGAGTCCCGTCTTTATTGTAAGGATAGGGTAATAATGATGATGTGTATTATTATTATTATTATTATTAGTAGTAGTAGTAGTAGTAGTAGCAGTAGTAGTAGTATAAGCAGAAGTAGTATTAATAGTAGCAGTATTATTATTAGTAGTAGTAGTATATTAGTATTAGTATTATTATTATTATTATTATTATTATTATTATCAGTAGTAGTAGTAGTAGTAGTAGTAGTAGTAGTAGTATCCACACACTCGTACGTACATGGTGTATTATTTAAAACTATAGAAAACTAATTAAGAAAAGCATAATATGGGTTACTAGAGCACCACTGTCAGTAAGAAGTCGACAATTACGGTAAACAAGGGTACATACATACATACATACATATAAGTAAGTTAGCAAGAAGTAAACAAGTACCCTGACACACATACTGAACCAGTTAGTAATTAGGAGGCTGTGAAAGGGGTGGTAGTGGTGGTGGTGGTGAAATAATTACAGTAGGCTATGTGTGATGAGGTGTTGGTGATGATGATGTGTTAGTGGTGGTGGTGGTGAAATGATTACTG
Organism: Petrolisthes cinctipes; assembly: GCA_033782935.1. Taxonomy (NCBI): domain Eukaryota; kingdom Metazoa; phylum Arthropoda; class Malacostraca; order Decapoda; family Porcellanidae; genus Petrolisthes; species Petrolisthes cinctipes. Next base: position 51,625 of record JAWQEG010005791.1, on the reverse strand, counting down.
TATGTGTGATGAGGTGGTGGTGGTGAGAGGAGTGTTGGTGATGATGGTGGTGGTGGTGGTGGTGGTGGTGAAATGATTACTGTATGTGATGAGGTGGTGATGGTGTTGGTGGTGGTAAATTAGAGTATGTGAGAGGGGTTGTGATGGTGTTGGTGATGATAATGATGGTGGTGATGGTGAATTATTACAGTTATGTGTGATGGGGTGGTGATGATGGTGGTGAATATTATTGTTATTACAGTACAGTGTGGTGATAGTGTTGTGGTGAATAATAATGTTAGTGATGATGATGATGATGATGATGGTGATTAATTGGTGAGGGTGAATTACTGTGTATAACCATAAAACCCTTCGCTTCACACATACACACACACACACAGACACAGACACAGACGCAAAACATTATAACTATATATACATTTTTTTTTTTATTGGGTTCTGAGGCTCCCACATCCCTTCATCGGTACAAGAATGGGTCAGTTATGCTTCTTAAATCCGGGTAAGCTAACTGAGACAACTGAGTGCTGAATCGTGTTTTATTTACATATCATAATGTTGTTCTTTGACGGGATGCGGCAGTAGGCTAGGCTAGAGTGCATGGTTAGGCTAGTTGGTTGGTTGGTTGGTTGTGATGGCTAGGCTACTGTACCCATTTAACTATCCCACACAACCAAATAATTCCCTGGTGGTCCTACGCTGAAGTATATATCTATCTATCTATCTATAGCTCCGACGCCTCGTTCCCTCCGGAACTCCCCTCAAGGGGGTGGCCACGCAGAAGTGTCTCCAGTTCTCCCTGTTCCAACACTCCCTCCTTACTTGTTCAAGCCCTCCTCTGCCCCTCATGTTTCTCTCCTTTACATACTCTTCCACTCTGTTCTGCCATCTAACCGGAGGTCTGCCTCTCACACCAGGTCCTACAACTTCACTTCCATACACCTTCTTTACAAATTCCTCGCCTTGCATTCTCTCCACATGTCCATACCATCTCAATGTATTACGTTTCACTCTCTCAACCACTCCACACTCAATACCAATTGCCTTCTCACTCATACCACATCTCTCATATACACTCTCATTACTTTCTCCATCCCATCTAGTAAGTCCACATGCTCCTCTCAAGTAACTCATTTCCACAGCACCTATTCTAGACTGATGCGCCCTATTCCATGTCCATGTCTCGACGCATATGTCAGTGTTGGCAGGATTATACTATTTCGTAGTCCCCTTTTCACTTCCATACTCACACTTCTACCCTTCATAATCCTCCCCAGTGATCCTATGACCTGTCTACCCTTCACTGCTCTCTCCCTAATTTCTCCTTCCATACTTCCATGTTTACACATAACTGTACCCAGGTACTTAAACTCCTTCACTTCCTCCATCCTCTCACCCCTCAGAGTTATCTCACACTTCGTCCCAGTTGGTACAGCCACTCTGTAAGGTGTAGCAAAGTCAATCACTTCAGTTTCTGCTCTTTCAAATACCATCACTTTACTTTACCCACATTCACCTTCAATTTCCTTCGTTTACACACAGACTGAAATTCGTCCACCACTCTCTGTAAATTCCTTTCACTCTCAGCCATCAGCACAGTGTCATCCGCAAACAAACTTGCCACCAGGGACCAATTTGCTTCATTCAACCTCAACTTCACCCCCAGACCATTCACTTTGGCTTTCACCTCTCTCATACAACCATCCATATATATATTGAACAGCCATGGTGACATAACACACCCCTGTCTCAGCCCTACACTAATATTAAAACTCTCACTTAGATCACCCTCTACCCGTACACATGCTTTTGCATCTGCATAAAAAGCCTCAATGCCTTTCAGTAAAGGCCCCCCAACTCCATAAATTCTCAACACCTCTGTCATAGCTTTCCTATCAACTCTATCATATGCCTTCTCCAAGTCCATGAAGGCAGCATACAACTTCTTACCCTTCCCAATATACTTCTCCACTATTGATTTTAATGCAAATATTTGGTCCACACATCCTCTACCCTTTCTGAACCCTCCCTGCTCCTCACTAACTTTATTCCCTGTTACTTCCATCAGTCTCTCAGTCAGAACCTTCCCGTAAACCTTCCCCGGTACACTAAGAAGGCTTATTCCCCTATAGCTACCACACTCATCCTTACTTCCCTTCCCCTTATACAAAGGTACAATTATGGCTCTCCTCCAATCCTCTGGCACCTCTCCCTGCCTCCAGGCCAATGTACATATAAGCAACATCCACTCCACCACTACCTCCCCCCCACACTTTAACATTTCAGCAGTTATCCCATCCACCCCTGGTGCCTTTCCCTTCTTCAACTTTCCTATTGCTTTCCTAACCTCTTCCCTTCCTAAATCTCCCTGTACATTCTGTCGTCTACCACCTGCCTCCATCCCCATGCATGTCACCACCGCCTCCCCTCCCGTCCCCCCATTCATCAACTGATCAAAATGCCTCTTCCACACTTCTTTCACTTCCTCACTTCTACTCACAGTAACTCCATCCTCTCTCTTCATTCTCACACTACCAGACTTTCCTTCTCCTCTTTCTCTTTTAACCTCCTTCCAGAATAATTTCTTGTTCTCTTTAAACTTTTCACTCAGCTTCATACCAAACTCCTCATCCACTCTCCTTTTACTCTCACTCACCATCATTTTCACTTGTCTCTTACACACATTATATTCTCTTTTCCATCTCTCTCTCACTTCTTCCGGCACATTCCTCTGTAGTGTTCTCCGATATGCCTTCCTCTTATCCTCTACAGCATCTTTCACTTCTTCTGTCCACCAAGCACTCCCTTTCTTGCCCCTCTTCTGTGACTTATATCCTACTACCTCTGCTGCTGTCCTTAATACTCTCATCTTAAACATTTCATACACCGCATTCACTCCCACTCCCTCCCCTATCCCCATCCTTACATCCCCCAGCGCCTCACCCACCCTCCTCTTATATTCCTCCCTATACTCTTCTACATCTAATTTCCCACTAGCCACCACCCTCTTATTCCTCACCCCTTCATCCCTCCTACTATACTCCCACTTGACCCTAACCTTCATCCTCACCAACACCGCAAAATGGTCGGAGCAATGGACCATTCCTCTCACTACTTTTGCGTCATACACATCCTTCCTCAACCTTTCATCCACTGCCACATAATCAATCAAACTCTTCTGCTCTCCTCTCTCATCCCTTCTCTTCCATGTATACCTGTGGATCATCTTGTGCTGAAAGAAGGTGTTCGCCAAGAACAACCCTCTCTCAGCACAGACATCCACCAGATATTCACCATTCTCATTTGTTCCTTCTACACCCCATTTACCCACAATATTCCCCACTTCCTCACCTCCCACCTTTCCATTCATGTCTCCCATCATCACTATTCTCCTTCCATTATCAATTCCTCTCAGACATGCATTCAGCTCTTCCCAAAACACTCTCATCTTCTCTCTCCCTGTCTTACTCTTTTCATTCACTGGTGCATAAGCACACACCCAAGCATACTTCACCAAGCCAATCTTTCCAGTCATCCATACAATCCTCGATCCATTCCACCCATGTCCATCCACTCCCTTCCACACCCACGGAGACACCAACAGCGCACACCCTTCCTTCCCTCTTCCTTTACTCTTTTCATTCATGCCCGTCCATACTACTCCTCCCTCCATTCCCTCCCACAGTCCACTCTCCCTTCCTTCCTGACACTCAACCACTCCACATCCTTTCACGTGTGTCTCCGTCACTCCCATCACATCCACTCTTCCTTTCTTAAAACATTCTACAATCTCTCGCCTCTTGGTCCCATCCGTCATTCCATTCACATTCATAGCTACCACTCTCATACAATCCCTCTTCCCTACTCCCTCTACAGGGCAACCCGGAGACCCTCCCCCGCCAGTAGCCATATTTGTCCACTCCCCCATTGGGGGGCCACTGATGGCTGGCAAGGCCAATGCAGTGCTCATTCCCGGAGGGACACGGGCCGTCGGCATTGTCAAAAGCTAAAAACAAGGTCATAAATTTAAAAGAAATTATCACAAAATATAAAAACATGCAGTCATAGAAATTAAAATTTTAAAAACACTAAAATACAATAAAAATACAATAAAAACCTTAAAACCTATATGTGGGGGAAGCTAGGTCTCACCCCCACACCGCCTTCCCCTTTGGCTCCACCTCCTGAATGGATAAAAACTAGATAAAAAAAGGAGGTGTACCCCCGAGGTCACCGCTTGGAGGCGGGGTAAGGCTTACCTACCCTTCCTGGGGAGGGGTAGGTCACCGAGGTTCTTGCTTTTCCCAATACTGATAGCAGTTAAGCACAGTAGCAATCCTCGACCTCATTGGTTACGATATTGCCACTGGCATAGTATGGAGGAATCAGTAGCCTTCCAATTCACCCACTATAATACAGTACATGCAAACAAGAGATAAAAATTCACCCACTATAAAACAGTACATACAAACAAGAGATAACAATTCACCCTTTATTATACATTAGGCTACATATAAGCAAGAGATGTAACCCTCCTCCCCTTCCCTCCTTCTGCTGTAATCTGGGGGACAATAGGCTTCCTTATGTTACCAGTCCTCTTCATCTTCCTCACTTCTTGTTTATTATTATTGTGCGTGTATTCTCTCTCTCTCCATTTTATTCTTATTCTCTCTCTCTCTCTCTCTCTCTCTCTCTCTCTCTCTCTCTCTCTCTCTCTCTCCTTTTTATTCTTCTTATTCTTCTCTCTCTCTCTCTCTCTCTCTCTCTCTCTCTCTCTCTCTCTCTCTTTCTCTCTCTCTCTCTCTCTCTCTTATACGGTGCTCGTCGGTGTCCTTTTTCCCTTATATATTTTCATTGCGATTTGACTGAGCAATATTATTTTTTCATGATGCTATTTTGGGAGCTTCTTTTTCCCTCTCTCTCTCTCTCTCTCTCTCTCTCTCTCTCTCTCTCTCTCTCTTATTATTATTCCTCCACCTTTGACGTCATTGCAAGTTGTTATTTTCTCATATTTCTTGGTCTACGTTTGTATGCTTTTTCTCCTCAAATCTTTCGCAGTCTTTTGAGCCAATTTATTTTTTGTTGTTGTCGTAATCGCTATCATTACTCTTCCTGTTTCTTGCGTGTCGGTTTTATGGTGCTCATTTCTTTTGATTCCATTCTCTTATTTGATGGCATGATATTGTACAGTAACGTCTCTCTCTCTCTCTCTCTCTCTCTCTCTCTCTCTCTCTCTCTCTCTCTCTCACAGACAGATACACACACACACACACTCCCTCTCTCCCTCTCTCTTACACACACATAACGAAGGATGAACACAACGAACAAACTCTCCCCTCCCTCTCTTTCTCATACAACGAAGTCTAAACACAAACTCAAACTCTCTCTCTCTCTCTCTCTCTGCAGGCAACCTAGCTAGTAATTGTCTCGTCTGCACACTACCCATCCATCATTTTCTCCTACTTCTGTCAGTTTTCCTCCCTCCAATATTACATACTATTTATATATATACTCAGTTCTTGCATGTTGTGGAGTCCTTCACATTTTTCTATCGTTTGGCTACCCTCTTCTTATTATTCTTGTTTGGTTTTTTTACTTCTCGTTCTTGCATTGCTTATGTTGTTGTTTATCGAATTTTTTATATCTTGTTAATATCATCGTACGTTATAACATGGATGGGATTTCTCATAAATTATTATTATTATTATTATTATTATTATTATTATTATTATTATTGACAAGGCAATGAACTAACCTCAGAATTGGAGAATTTCAAAGCATTTATGTCTCGATAGCCTGAAATGCAAGAAAGAAATAAGATAAATATATATATTATTATAATATATTATATATATATGCATTAATATGAGTGCTAAAGTTAAATATTTTCTGTGAATATAACGTCACTCGTAAGGAATTGGATTAAAAAAAAAAGACGTGGGAGGAAGTGGAGGGAATGCGGGAAGGGAGTGGAGGAGAAAAAGAGGAGAGATGAGGGAAGATTGTAGAGGGGTGTGTGTGTGGATGGAGAGAAAAACAGAAGAGAGGGGAAAAGAAAAAGAGGATGGAGGAGAGATGACGAAGGATTGGAGAGAGAATGCGGGGGGGGGGGTGGAGGAGGGAGAGGATGGAGAAGAGAGAAAATAGGAGAGGAGAAGAGAAGAGGGAGAAATAACAGAAAATGGGAGATAAAGGAATGAAAGGATAGAGGGATCGAAGAAGAGGTTGGAGAATAGGGAAAATAGGAGAGGAGAAGAGAAGAGGGAGAAATAACAGAAAATGGGAGGTAAAGGAATGAAAGGATAGAGGGAAGAAGAGGATGGAAAATAGGGAAAATAGGAGTGGAGAAGAGAAGAGGGAGAAATAACGTACAGAAAATGGGAGGTAAAGGAATGAGAGGATAGAGGGAAGAAGAGGCTGGAGAATAGGGAAAATAGGAGAGGAGAAGAGAAGAGGGAGAAATAACAGAAAATGGGAGGTAAAGGAATGAAAGGATAGAGGGAAGAAGAGGATGGAAAATAGGGAAAATAGGAGAGGAGAGGAGAAGAGGGAGAAATAACAGAAATTGGGAGGTAAAGGAATGAAAGGATAGAGGGAAGAAGAGGATGGAAAATAGGGAAAATAGGAGTGGAGAAGAGGGAGAAATAACAGAAATTGGGAGGTAAAGGAATGAGAGGATAGAGGGAAGAACAGGAAGAGAGGTGTGGTGTGTAGTCAACAGAGAGAAAGAGGGGGTGGAGGGGGGAGGGAGGAGAAATAGGAGAAGTGTGTGGCGAGTCAAGAGGAAGGAAGGGATGGAGGGAAGGAGGAACAGGACAGGGGTAACGTGTTATAAGAGAGAATGAGAAACAGTGAGAGAAGGAGGGATGAAATAGAAGAAGATTGGCTTGTCAAGTGGAACAGAAAGAGGAAGAGAAGGAGAGGAGTGATGTGTCAAGAGAGAGAGAGAGAGAGAGAGAGAGAGAGAGAGAGAGAGAGAGAGAGAAGCGGTAGTGTTCCATGAGTAAAGTCGGAAAATAATAATAATAATAATAATAATAATAATAGTAATAATAATAATAATAATAAACAAAGTGAATGGAATGCGAGGAGGTTAGGCTACCGGTTTAGTTGTGGTGGTGGTGGTGGTGGTGGAGAGTTCAGTAAAAAAATTAAATACCAGGCAACAAACATCACCACCACCACCACGTACAGTACCACGGCCATAGGGTACACAACAGTATTTATAATTATAGTGAAGGGAACCTCAGATAAACACACACTCCCTCCCTCCCTCCCTTCTTTCCTTGTAAGCTACTGTACACTACACCTTCGTTCTTCCATACCTATCTACCTCCCTTCTTCCCTTCCATTCTACCTTCCTTCTTCCCTTTCATTCTACTTTCCTTCATATCTGTATCCATTTCTCTTCTTCCCTTCCATTCTACTTCCCTTCTTCCTTTCCATTCTACCTTCCTTCTTCCCTTCCTTCTGTATCCTTGCCTTCATATCTGTATCTATTTCCCTTCTTCCCTTCCTTCTACCTCCCTTCTTCCCTCCTTTCTACCTCCCTTCTTCCCTTCCTTCCATGTCTACGAGTTTACCTCCCTAGTTGATCATTGCCTTCCTATCTATACCTACCTCCCTTCATTCTACCTTCCTTCTTCCCTTCCATTCTACCTCCCTTCTTCCCTTCCTCCTTCTTTCCCTTCTTATTTTCCTCCCTTCTTTCCTTACTTCCCTGTCCAATCCTATTATCTCCCTAGCCGTTCCTCCCTTCACTGTCCTCTCTTCATTCCTCGTCCTCCAATTATCTTTCTCCTTCCATCCTTCTCTTCCTTAATCTGTATCATCTTTGTTCCTCCTTCCCTCTCTGCTTGTTCCTCCTTCTATTCATTCCTCATTAGTCCTGTGCCTCCCTCTTTATGTCAATATTTTGTTTCCTCTCTCCATCCCTCACCAGTCTCATTCCTCCTACGACCTCTCCCTGGCTGGTTCCTCCATCCCCCCCACTCCTTTTGCCAGCACTCTATCGCCCTTGTCCCTCCTCTCCACTCTCTCTCCAACTCCCTATCCCCTCCATCCCCCATCCCTTCCCCCAACCATGGCCTTGGCGTTGGCTGACTGTCTCACATAGCCTAGTCGCTAGCATTCACAGTCACTCTTCTCAGTCAGACTCAGTCACTCTCTCACCAACAAGTCTCAGTGTTTCCCAAAAGACGACAGAGGGAGGATGTGCGCCTCTTTTGTCTCCCTCCTGCACACTTGACCACAGAATACCAGATACACCTAAACAGTTCGGGAAGGTGTACTTGTCATTTTGGAATTTTTCATCCTATCGTGCCAGCTTGAAGGTAAACTTGCTCTTTTGTTTATTAGTGATGTGATTAGTTTTCGTAGATTGGCGTGAAGGTGAATTAAAGGATGAGAAAGGAAAGGTCTGTTTACTGACCGCGTGGAAAGAACAAACAAAAAAATGTTTGTCTCCCTGCTGTTGAACCTGTTACGTGTTAGTGTATAAGTGATGCATTGTGTTGTGGACAGTATAGTTCGTAACTACTTTTGGTGGATTTCTGAACCCTTTGAATCTGTATACTGTATCTTAATTGCTATAATAAGACGAACAGCAATAGTACACTTGCCTATATCCCATCAACACGTGTTATGCTTTCGTTACGTTATGAATATTGTGTGTTGAGAGTTGTGAGTTGAAGCTGTAGAGAGTTAGTGGAAGGACTGCTTATAATGATTGCACTGTTCTTAAGGGGATATTCTCTTGTTGATGTATTGGAAGATCTCTGATTCCTCCAAACTATGCCAGGAAACAGACGCGCTCAGTGGTACTACTATGGGATCTGTTTCGTGGCGTAGTTTGGAGGAATGACAGACCTTCCAATTGATAAAACAAGAGAAACTCCCCTTAATCTATGTAGGCTACTATAATAAGAGATGTCTCCTGTCTCCATGCACTCTCTGTCACTATATCTCTTGACTGGATGACCCCTCACAGCTGTGTTGTGTCAGGATAAGGAGCAGCTAGGAGGAGGAGAAAAAAAGGGAGTAAAGGAGAGGGAGGTGGAAGTAAGGGGAAGAAGAAAAGGAGGAGATGTAGGAAGAGGAGTAGATGATAAGGGGGGAGATGAGGAAGGAAGAATATAAGAAGTAGCAATATTGAAGGAAGAAAGGGAAAAAAAAGGGGGCAGAAGAATAAGGAAAGGAGAATGTGAGGAACAGGAGGAAAAGAAGGAAGGAAGAAGTGAAGGAGTTGCGTCCACTCCTGATAACACATATCTCCTGACACTCCACGTGAGAGGTCTTTAAACAACGTCTTTGTAGTGGTTTTTGTTTGGCAGTGTTACCAGACAAAATTTTATAACTTGTACCGAGCTAAAATGACGTAGCCAGGGAGATAGTTATAGGAGGCATTGACTCTGAATTGCGGAAGGTCGAAAGTTTAAAATATCCTAGGTCTATACAGTATTATTAGTCTCCAATGACAGACCGTGAAACACACATACAAACAATTTCACACACACACACTCTCTCTCTCTCTCTCTCTCTCTCTCTCTCTCTCTCTCTCTCTCTCTCTCTCTCTCTCTCTCTGCATCCCGACGATTAGTAATAGGACCTGTGTTGTGTGTAGGAAATAATTGATCAAGTCCTTATAGGCAGAGGTCAATCCTTTGTAAACACTCACAGGTGATTAATTATTATATCCTCAGGTCTTTCCCTCCCCCTCTGCAGTCCCTCCCTCCCTCTCACTCCTCTAACATTTACCTCCCTCCCTCCTTCCCTCCCTCCCTCTCTCACTTCTCTAACATTTACCTCCCTCCCTCCCTCCTAACACGTGCCCTGTTTCCTCACTGCCTGCCACTCCTTCCCACCCAGTCACCACTCCCTCCCTTGGTAACACATTCACAAGTAGTAAATCCAAGGGAAATCAAGCTCTCAAAACATCACTCGTCTCATTCTTGCTTCACCCCTCCATCACTCACTCTTGAACTCCTTCCCTGCTTCCCTTCCTTCCCTGCCACAAAAATATCTCTCCATTCCTACTTCGTTAGCCTACCCTCTATTCCTTCCCTAAATCTCTCTCGCTAGCCTACCCCAAAGTCTCTCTCTCTCTCTCTCTCTCTCTCTCTCAAAAATAGAATATACAGTAGCCTACTGTGGAATTTCCTCATATATCTCGCGTCAGTCAGTGGGCAATATTTTATAATGTGTACTTGGAAAAGTGGAAATGTTGAAATGTTTTTTACAAGAACGTTCATCTCGACCCAAGCAAGGATAGAATTGTTTTCTTAACTTATGAATTCATTGCCATTCAGGTATCCTGCCTTTAATATTTTTGCAACAAAGGTAATACAAAAGACCTACAAACAGCAACATACATTAATGTTTATTCCTTTGTATACCGTACCATTTATGTTACAACATATTAAAGTTAGGCATATTTGCTTGCCAGCCATATTATTCATCAGTGTTACAACATCACTAAACCTAACATTACTCACATAGGATTGAAGCAAGATACGGTATGCTGCCAACCAATCCCATACTCGCTACTTTGTTTACTCAATTTCCCTCCATCAACAACACTGAGTGACGCTTGTTAACACAGCGGCGGCTTCTCAGAACAAAATGACTTACGGTACGAAGAGAAGAAGAGATAAGACGGGAGTGAACGGCAGCCAACGTGGAGAGGGTGAAAACGTTAAAGGGATAGATAGATAGTATAGTGTTGGTAAATCTGGAGCAACTGATAACCCCAAACGATTCTAAGCAACAGGCCACCATTAGTTTTGCTATTCAGGTCCTGTTTCCTGGCATACTTTGGAGGAATCAAGGCGCCCCAATGTACCAATAAAAAGTGTAGTACCCCTTTAAGGGACCCTGTGATGTAGTAAAAAATTTGAAGATACACGAGTCCTTCAAATACTGCCACGAAACACCAACTATAAGGAAGGAGGTTGTTTGATGGCATGGTTAGGTGGAATCAGAATCCTCAAATTTCATGCACGATCACAGGGTCCTTAAGTGGTTCTCTTGATATAGTATTGTGCAGCCACTTCTGGGATACTTAATACCTTCACTGCTGGTATATCTTCCTTGGAGGTCTTTGTTTATTTATTTATATAGGGCCTGTATTACGCCTAACTCTCCTCTCGTACACAGTTGAGGGGAGGGAACGGATCTCGTAAACAATCTCCCATTTCAAGGTACTTGTAACTAGTTGAACTATCCCCCCCCCCCTCAAGACTCGTTTTAAGTTTATATGACGACTTTAACCCCCAGCATTTACTTCAAACTCGGCTCTAGGGTAAAAGGATCAGAGAAGGTTGGAATAGTCCGAGTTAGGTTAGGTGTAATGGTGCGGAAATAAAGAGAATTAGTAATTTGATTTTTTTTATTTTGGGTGCGAATTGGAGGCTACTGCTGATTCCTTCACACTAGGCTATGCAAAAACAGCAACCTTCCTTTATTGTACTTGTGCTATAAAACCTTGTTGTTGCGGCGCCTAATATAAATCAATCAATCCTTTAACGTACAGTACTAGCTGATAGCCTGTTTCGTGGCGTAGTTTAGGGGAATCAGTAACCACAATATATCTCCCCTTGAAACTTGGCAACGTGAGCCATGAGCGTCAACAGAACAGGAGCGTCTTTCTTGTCCGAGTCTGTGGCGTTAGATCCGGGTGGGGAAATTATTATCTGCTTGTTAATCTTGCCACTTGTAATAATAACTAAACCAAAAGGAAACTATTAACTGCAGGGTAAACTTGCCACGTGTACAATATACTATGCTTATTTATTACGCAGCGAAACCACCAAACTTTTACCCTAACTTGACCTAAGCTAATTAGGCTATACCGTTTATTTACGTGTGGTTGGGGTGAGTAATGAATGAACTGTGGGTATTGTGTGAGTAATGAATGAACTGTGTAGGTGTTGTGTGAGTAATGAACACCCAAACTATGTAACCACCACCACTATACTGAGTTGACTACAATGATACGATACGTGTTGTGGAGGGAAGGGTGTGGGTAGTAAATAAACTGTGGAATTAAAACTGGATATTGTTGTTTTCTCTTTTTAACTGGCTGAATGTTAGGCTACGTGCGGTAGGTGGGTAGCCTAGTGAATGAACTGCTTGGGTGTTGTACTCTCTTTAACTTTATGGTAAGTGATGTGATGGGGAGGGTTGGGAAGTGAATGAACTCAGTGGGTATTGTGGAGACTGAATGAAGCGTGTGTTATGGGGGTGGGGAGATCAAAACAAATAGCTGATAGTCGTATATCAGCAACAACAATAACGATAGCTATCCACAAGAACATCACCCCCAACACAACAAAAACAGAAACAAGAACACCACCACCAACACAACACCACCACAACAAGAACACCACCACCAACACAACACCATCACAACAAGAACAGAAACAACAACACAACAAGATCAGGAGACAATGGTATGTATAGGTCTGAGGAATTGGAGAGAACTCGTCCCCTTGATTGGGCAGATAGCATTTATTTGGCACCGATGTCCTCCCTCACCCAGCTGCCAGACAAAACCTCTCTAGTTCACTACGCACATCCCACTTCACTCCAGATATACACACATACAGACAGAGAAGCATACATACTGTACATATACGTATACACAAAGCCTCGCCATACAATGTGTACATAATGAAAATTGTATAGGTTGGATAATCATTTGATAATAACAGTCATACCTCCTGCTTATCCTGTCTATCTGTCACATCCCTACCTATATATAGGCTACCCTGTCTGTCACCACACGTCACACTATCCCTGTCACGTTTACCCTGCCTCTCTCTGACCCACTTCCCTGCCACGCCCCTCTCTTCACCAGCCCTACCCACACACAAAAAGTGCCTCGACTAGAGTGAGTGACGTCTGTGTGTGTGTGTGGCCTAATCGTGTAGCCTACGTCTCGTGTTGACATGCGCTTACTTGAGTGTTTAGCTTTTTCATAACACTGAGCACCATTTTATGTGTGTGTGTGTGTGTGTGTGTGTGTGTGTGTGTGTTACAAGCTGATAGCAAGGGATATTATTCTTTTTATGTTGCAACTCAAGATTGTTGACACCGCTTACGAAACTTTATGACTTTTTTTTTTACCTCAGTTTGTCTGTTTAGTCTACATACATGCCTGTGAACACAGGATGATATAAACACACACACACACACACACACGGCGACTAAGGAAACAAACCAGTCATGTCCATCCGGTATTGTGGCATTTACGCGTATTTACACTGTACACTTACTTCACTTCCTTCCAGCAGTGAAATATACGTTGCATTATTTTACAGACGAACAGTGACCGGCAAGTTGGAAAGTTACTGATTTCTCCTACCTACACTAGAAAACTAACCCCCTCACTGGTACTAGCCTAATAGGGAATCTATTTTGTGGCATAGTTTGGAGGAATCACAGACCTTCCAATTCACCAACACGTGATTATTCTCTCTCTCTCTCTCTCTAACATTTAAGGTGCTTTGCCATTCCCCTCCCACACACATCGCTAGCTATTAAAGTCTATCAGGTTACAAAGTTTTGAGGGCGTGAAGTTTGGCGCCACTGCAACCATAAATAAAGTGCAGCACGAAAATTATTACCAGAGGCGAATCTTTGTGGAAATACTTGGTAGTGGTGGTGGTGGTGGTGATGTTGGTGTTTGTGTTGTTAGGTGGGGGTGGTAGTGGTGTTTGTGTTGGTGTCGATGGTGGTGTTTGTGTTACCTAGTAGTGTTTGTGGTGTTGGTGTTTGTGTTGATGCTGGTGAAGAGCTGCAAGGCTTTTGATTCCACCAAACTATGCCACAAATTAAACTATAGGCTACTTAAGTATAATTTTGAGTAATGGACACTTTGTTTTTGTCGCATAGTTTGGAGGACTCTATTATTATCAGCCCTTCAGTCTAACCACCAGAGAATACCTACACATAATAGTAATTGTATGCTGGGCCGTAGACTCTTTTGGTTCCACAAGGTCAGGATTTATAACTCCCAAACAACAACAGCAAGGGTGGAGTTAATATATGATCCAGGTGTGTGTGTGTGTGTGTGTGTGTGTTCATCAGATTTAAATGTTCGTTCGTTCGTTCATCAATTTTCGAGGTCACCCACAGTGAATCTAGATTATATAAATCTAACCCGAGAACGTATAAGAAAGGTTGATCAAGGAAATTGGTAGCTTTGTAAAGGTTTCGAAAAACTTTATTGAATTCAGGTTTATAGTGATGACTAACTGTAACTTCTGTACTGAATTCAGTGGCTATTCGAGCTGTACAAATGTTCAAAATATGATCATGCTTAGTGTGTTTCTGGTTTAGTTAAGGACCCTGTGATCGTGTATGAGACTTGGTGGCTTCTGATTCCTCCTGACTATGCCACGAAACAAGCTCCTTTTTATTAAAGTTGGTGTTTCGTGGCAATGTTTGAAGGACTCACTAACCTCCAATTTTCTTACTACATCATGTGGTCCCTTAAATCTATTGATGATTTTGTGGGTTGTCCTTAAATTTACTGTTCAGAATGCGGGATTGTGGGTTATATACTGTAAGTGGGTTACGAGGATACTAATAATGCTATCAGTTATCCTTAATCGGAATGGTTGTGTGTGTGTCTGACCCCTTTGAACCAGCATATGTACAGTATATAGGCTAATTTCTGGTTGTGTGAAGTGTCAGTGTGTTAATGGTCTATTAAACTGTGGGACGTATAGCCTAATATGTGGTGTCGAGGGCTGGCTGTCTGTCTGACTGGTTGACTGTAAGTGTAGGGTCTGTCTGTGTGTGTGTACAGCTGTTGGTGACTTCATTCATTCTATATAAGACGAAAGTGTGTCGTATGCTAAGGACCTAGATTTAATGTCTTTAATTTCTGTAAGTGGGAGTCGCTATCATAATACGAACTGGAAAAACAAACAGTATCTAGATAGATCAACAGGACACAGATGAATAATTGACGAAACAGTGGGATATTCGACGAATGAGTGAGGCCCGATCTAGAACCAAGAGACAGCTTTTAAGGGGAGATTCTCTTGTTGGTGAATTGAAAGGTCTGTGATTCTTCCAAACTAGCCTATGCCACGAAACAGATCCCCTATTAGAAACATTAAGGTCGTTTGTGTCCTGGCATAGTTAGGAGGACTCAGTCAGTAGCCTACCCTTCCAATGTACCAAAAATAGATTATTGGTATAGTGAAACCAGTACAGCTGGTTGCTATAGAATATGCCCCTTCACAAGCCCAGGCCCCGTGTAGGCATAATCTGGGTTGGAAGGGTCAATTCCGTGACGTTCATCAGAAGTAAATAAAAATTCAAATCTGGCGCTGTACTGATAGTGGAGCCACCTGGAGGTGGTGAGGTGAGGTATTAAGCCCCTCCTCCGCTGAATACCGCTCGTCCACTCTGTCGCGGAACACACGCCTGTCAACATCTACGCTCCTCGCTGCTACGCTATGGTATTGTGTCGCGTGTTCCTGCTAATTTTTCTTTTGTGTTCTAGTGGCTGGCCTGCTTTGCAGATGTATATTGTGTGTTTTCTAGGAGGGTTTTTATGTGTTTATGGGGTTTTTTTCTTCGTTAGGACTTAGTTCTTTCCTTAAGCGAAGGGGGCTTTTCAGCCCCTGTTTTCGGAGTTTTTCTCCGTCTGTCCCCTATTTCACTGTCCCTCCTGCCACTAGTACATTCTTCATGTGTATTTTATCGGGGTTTTCTGGGGTTTTTAGCGAGATTAGTGGGTTCCACGTGGGACTTCCCCACTCCACGTGGTGACCACATGGGGTCTTTGCAGACCTTCCTCTTACCTCCCCCGATTATTATGTGTCCCCTCTCGGTAAGGGGGAGGGAGAATTGTGCCCTGGTTCTCCCTTCCTCTCCCGAGCGGGGGTTTTTTATTTTATTTTGGGGTTTTTTCCAATTTCAGCCTGGAGTGTTTCTTCTCAGGCTATCGGGTCCCCTCCTACCCCTCCTTCTGGTTCTTCGGTCCGGGGGGGCCTCCTTTTTTACCCGCTCCATGTGGCGGACGATTTTGGTTTTACGGGGTTTTTTTCCCTGGGCGGCTGCGCGAGTGTGGGGGATTGTGTTCTGGTCCCCAGGTTCAGCGGGCGTGTCCCGCGCTTCTTTCCTTCGGGGAGGATGGGTTTGTGTTCCAGTGTTTGCACGTGTTAACCCATGTTTGTGTATTCTTTTCTCCCCCAGCCTACTCGTGCCCTTTGTGCTGCCTCAGGATGTACCGTGCGGGTCTCGCCTGACGGACACCTGCACTGTTCTCCTCACGCACCCTGCTTCACTCCCTTGGGTTACGACCCTTTGGCGTGTGGTGTGTGCCGCCCCTGGGCTGAGTTGTGTCGGGTTACCTCCCCTTCTGCCCGCTCCAAACTCCCTGCCCTTGCTTCTCTTCGTATGGCGTGGACGAGGGCTAGGAGAATGGCCCACAAACGAGACGGTTCTTCTTTGGCGTGGGTGGACCCGATTTTGGGAGCGGACCTGGGTTTATTCAGGACCCGTTACCCTTCTTCCTGTCTCTCGGAGTCTCAGGGGCTAGAACCTCCTGAGGCCCGAGAGATTGAGCCTGCTTCCCTAGACGGTACTACGACTCCTTCTCGGGGCTTATCCCCCCGGGAAGCGAGCGAGTCTGTCGAGCTGGTTCCCCCGACTGCCTCACCGGTACAAGGGCCCAGCAGGGAACCCCCAGCTTCGCCTCCTGCTAGAGCTGGCTCCTCAGGCCTCTCTAGAGGACGCAAGCGTTCGGCTAAAAGGTCCCGCCACTCCAGGAAGTCCCGTGCTCGTCGCCGTTCTCCTTCCTCCTCGTCTTCGTCGTCCTCTTCCTCTTCTTCGTCGTCGGGGAGCTCTCCTTCGCCCGCCCGCAATTCCCGCAGGGGTAAGCGGGGGGGGGACAGCCCCTCGTCGAGGAAGATAGTTAAAATCTTCCACACCCTTATTCCTCACGCTTTTCCTGGGGCTTCCGTCGCGCAACCTCAGGCTGTCGCTACGGAACCCGCTCCTGTTCCCCCGCCTCCCGCTGCTGCTCCCGTCGAGAGCTCGAGTCCTCCCGGGGATGTGGGAGTCCTTTTCGTGCCTCCCGTTTCCCCAGGGCTCGAGTCTCCGTCGGGGGACGTAGCTGAGGAGTTGGTTACCTCCGCACCCCCGTCCCCGTCACCCCCTCCTTCAGGAGACGGATACCTTCCCTACTCTTGGTCTCTCCTTCCTCCTGCTTGGACCCACTCTTCGGAGGAGGGCAGACTGGTGGCCTGGTCTCCGGACACAGCTCAACCAGACGTGTGGATACGGAGGGATGACGTCGTGGTGAAGTGGGGGGCGGATGAGAAGGGCGAGGCTATTCCCTTCTACAAGGTCCGTCCTATCTCAGCGCCCTTACCCACTTCAGCTAGGGTGTCCTCTGCGGCTACCCTGGACGCGATGGGTTTCCTGGTGGAGTACAGCCAGCTACACTTGTCCGGGGCTTGGAGGATTGACCGCTCACACGGTAACACGGCTCTCCTCCTTTCCCCGGACGCGTACTTCCCGGGGGATAAGGGTGAAGGGGACCTGGATATTCCAGCCCTTCTCCTTAAGTCCCTGGACCACCAGAGGAACAACGCGCCCAGGAAGCCCCCTCCTCCGTCTTTCCCCGTCATCCTCCCTCATTCCCGGGCTCCCCCGGGCTTGAGGGAGTGCCTGTGGAAGACGGAGAAGGAGCCCCCGGTCCCCTATCAGCTGAAGGAGCCCGATGGTAAATTGAGGCAGGCGGAGTCTGCTACCCGTCTGGAGCTGGCCCACACCATCTCCACGGGAGCAGCCGCCTCTTTGATTAGGGACTGCCTCAACGCCCTAACAAACTCCTACCACGAGATGTCGGGTGTACAGCTAGCGTGAGTACCTTTCTCGTGTATCATGTTTGTAGGGATGCTGGGTGAAGGGTCTCCCTGTTACTCCCGGGTACTTATCCCCGGGTTCGCTCGGTTCTTTCTTTGTTTACCCCTTACAGTGACACCCTCTCTTCCATGGCCACCGTGATGGAGGGCGTGGCGGCAATGGCTACCCACTTCATGCGGGAGGAGGCGAAGGCGTTCGCCGAGGCGAGACTGGCAGCCCGCCAAGCGGCAGCTAAATCTGCGCCAGAAATGGCACAGAGGGGAGTGGTACGAGCTGTCCCCTTGTCCCCCGCCCTCTTTGACCAACCGGCGACAGACACGATCTTCGCCTCCCTCCCAACGGTAATTAATTTACCAAAACCTTCCACCTCCAAGTAAGTACCTCTCGTGTTCGTCTTACCCGAGTTGTCACGGGGTGAATTGAAAGGATTTTTCGGGTCTATTTTGGGTCCTAATCGTTCTGTTTGTCCGTAGGCCACGTGCCCCACAGCCAGCCAGACCAGCCTACCAGCCCCGGAGGCCCTCCCAGCCCTCCAGGCTACCGAGGCCCTCCTATCCCACTCCCCCGAGAGCACACAACAGGCCCTCCCAGAGGGGCCAGCAGCCTTTTCGAGGAAGGGGACAGGTCGCCAAGCCCTTCGCGAAGCCCAAGTCCTTCAACCACCCCTCCCAGAAGGACCGCGCCACTTGAGGGTCCCACTCTGGGCTGCCTCACAGGGTGGTCAGCAGCCTGGCCCACCCACGGCTGGGCAGCAAGGATAATTCGCCAGGGCCTGTCATGGCCCTGGATTACTGTTCCGGTGAGTAACTGTCATCCTTACTGTCTGACATATGAATTATGCCTAATCCCGTCCTTGGGCTACCGTTAGGTCAAAATCAGATTTTCCCTTGCGGTCAAAATCTCTGCCTCTCCTGTCATTCTCCCCCCAACCACCCCGGGTCCCTCGGGCCCCGGGGGATTAGGATTAACGGTACTCTCACTGACACCTGTCTTCTCCCGTTACAGCCACTACGTCTACCTCCTGCCTCAACCAAAGTGTCACTTTCGGTCGTCCCGCATGTGCGGGAAATGCGGGAAAAAGGGGTAGTGGAGCGGGCGACGGGAAGGGTCTTTCTTTCTCGTTTATTCACGGTCCCCAAAAAGGATCAGGGAAAAACGAGATTGGTGATGGACCTGAGCAAGCTAAACAAATTCGTGAAAACTTTACATTTCAGGATGGTTTCGGTTGCTCAGGTCCGCACAGTTCTGAGGAAGGGAGACTGGTTAGCATCCCTGGATCTCAAGGATGCTTACTGGCACGTCCCGATCCACCCCAGGTTTCGCCGCTTTCTGGCCTTCCAGGTGGGGACCGAGACGTTCCAGTTTACCAGGCTCCCTTTCGGTCTTTCTCTAGCTCCGCGAGTCTTCACAAAACTCGTGAGGGTGGTGGCATCCCGTCTGGCAGAGGCGGGTGTCCCCACCCTCATGTACCTGGACGATTGGTTGCTTCACGCCCCTTCCAAGGAGCAGGTAGCAAACAACGTCCGGGTAGCGAGGGGAGTGCTAGAGGAAATGGGGTTTCTGTTGAACATCCCCAAGTCCTCTCTCACCCCCACTCGCAAGCTGTGTTGGCTAGGAATAGAGTGGGACTCTCTTTCGGCCACCCTCTCTCTCGCTCCAGACAACGCCCGCCGGACCCTCCGCCACGTCCGCCGGGCGCATTTTTCCCGTACTTTCTCTCGCCGCCAGTGGGAATCATTGCTCGGGTCCCTAAATTTCGCGGCCCCTGCAATGCCCCTGGGACGACTGAAACACAGGAGGCTGACGCGGGAGGTAAACCTCCACCTGTCCCCCACACACAGGGACCTTCCCAGGCAAGTGTCCCCCTCTCTCCACCGCCTCCTTCGCCCCTGGCTACGTCCCGGTGCCCTGCGTCAGCGGGTCCCCTGGGTGTTCCCTCCCCCGGGGATTACGGTGGCGACAGACGCATCGGACGTAGGCTGGGGATACCAGTCTTGCCTGGGACATCAACGGTGCGGGGGATGGAAGGAAGGGGAAAGGCTACTGCACATCAACGCCCGGGAGTTGATGGTAGCGAAGGAATGGCTCAACAGACACCCTCAGTTTGCCAGGATAGGCGTCCGCTTCGATATGGACAACGTTGCGGCCGTGCAGTGCCTACAGAAACAGGGCACCGTACGGTCGGAAATTCTCCTGTCCCTGTCAGAACAGATTTTCGCAATAGCGGCCAAGAGGGACATTCACCTCTCGGCCCGCTACGTGCCAGGGCGGGAGAACGATTGGGCGGACGCCCTATCCAGGTTCAGGGGGACGTCAGTCGAGTGGCAACTGCGTCCCCTTGTGTTCGAGTCTCTCTGCCTTCGCTACGGGACACCGGAGGTGGACCTATTCGCCTCCCCATCCACGGCCCTACTCCCTCTGTTCCTGACTTTCTCATCCAGAACAGAGGCGGGAGGCCCGGACGCCTTCACGGAGGACTGGAACAGGTGGGGTCATCTCTACCTCTTCCCACCCCCAGCCACTTCAGTCCTCCTGAAGGCGATCCTCAAGCTGCGCACTTTCAGGGGGAGGGTTCTCCTCATAGCCCCCCGCTGGCCAGCACAGCCGTGGTTCGGAGAGTTGTCCCGGTGGTGCCCGCACCCCCTTCAGTTGGGATCGGCGTGCCTCTCCAGCACCCTGTCTGCACCACTCCAAGCGTCACTGAAACTACACGCTTGGAGTTTCTACGGGGAGTCCTCAGCAAAAGGTTCACTAAGGAGACAGTGGACAAGATGTTGAGGGCTCATCGTCAGTCTTCGGTGCGACAATACGAATCGTGCTGGAAAAGATTCCAGGACTTCTTGCGAAGACACCCCTCCAGGGTCATCTCGGAGGACACAGTCCTGGAATTCCTCACGTGGCTCGCCGATTCCACCAACAGGGCCCCGGCGACGGTGCTTGCGCATCACGCAGCCCTGTCTGATCCCCTCCTCCTGGGTTTTAACATTAAGGTTTCGGAGAGGCCTCTCTCTCTCCTGAGGATGGGGATTCGGGCGGGGACCGCACCTCACCGGGCCCAGGCACCCTCCTGGTCCCTTCATCGTGTCCTTTCCTACCTGACCTTCGAGGGGGTCCCTCTGGAGGTTTGTCACCTCCTCCAGAAAGCTCTCTTCCTGCTCGCCTTAGCTACAGGTTACAGGGCTTCTCAGTTGGCAGCCCTGACCCGTCACACAGCCTTTTCTTCAGTAACCCCTAACCTTACTTTCTTAACCATTTCCCCCTCCCCTGCTTTTCTAGCTAAGAACGAGCAGGCTGACGACAGAATTGGCCCTCTCGCAGTACCCTCGTTCCTGAGGGATGGAAATTTCCACCCCCTCTGCCCAGTCCACGCCTTTGTTGCATACGTGGAGGCGACGAGAGGGGCTTCTCCGGACCACCTCTTCTACAACTCTAGGTCCGGTAACCCTCTCTTCCCTAGGTCAATCGCTCGCCTTCTCTGCCGAGTGATAGAGAACGGGGATCCCGGACACGCCCCGAGGGCTCACAGCGTTAGGGGCGTGGCCGCCTCCCTCGCCTTCCTCAGGACTCACTCGGTGGAGAGGGTCAGGGATTTAGGGGGCTGGGCGTCCACTTCTTCCTTCAGGACGAGGTACCTGTTCCACTCGCTCTCCCCTACCCCCTGTGTGGCTATGGGTACTCCACCTCCTATTCCCCAGGGTCCCCGCGGGAGACACATGGGGGGGAGGGGCCGCCCGAAGAGAAAAGGTCGGGTGATTTAAGTCCCGTCACATCATCCCAGACCTCATCCACATCTTGTACAGCTTCATACTCATCCCCATTCTTCACGTGTACATATGGTGAAAGAGAATATATAATAAATTACATTGTTACGGAATTCTTGTGTATTCATTTTCCAAACAATTATTAACTAAGATGAGTGACAGGAGATATTATTACACAGGATATCTGGATCCTAGTGTCCTCCTTCATCCCCTCGGGATTACATTACCTGAGCGAGGGCCATAGCCCTAACTCAGAAGACTTGAATAAGGGGGGGGGGGGGGGGATGGGGGGGGAAGGAAAGGGGGGGGGGGGAGTATCCATGGGAACCTCCCCCCTCCTCTCCTAGACCCGAACCCTTGAGTCTACCTATAAAGACTTTATGTGTAACAATTCTGGTCTATAACAGAATGGTCTACGGTTTTATGGTATACGCTACTTCTCCCCCACCACGGCTTTTCACCTAGCCAGTGTCGGGAGGGGCGTTAGCTGCTGCCTCACCGGGCTCGGTTACCTTTCCTGCCCTCCGCTCTCAACCACTCTTAACTAGCACGTGATTGCCTCCACCTCACCTCCCACCTACCGCATCGCATGCTTAGCAACCAGCTGTACTGGTTTCACTATACCAATAATAGTGCATTTGTCGCGGCTTCTAGCCGCTTAAATTGTATTTATTGGTTTGTGAAACCAGTACAGCTTTTACTGTCCCACCCACCTCCCGATGCGGCAGACACTCACTTCTTTCTCATTTGAGTGGACGAGCGGTATTCAGCGGAGGAGGGGCTTAATACCTCACCTCACCACCTCCAGGTGGCTCCACTATCAGTACAGCGCCAGATTTGAATTTTTATTTACTTCTGATGAACGTCACGGAATTGACCCTTCCAACCCAGATTATGCCTACACGGGGCCTGGGCTTGTGAAGGGGCATATTCTATAGCAACCAGCTGTACTGGTTTCACAAACCAATAAATACAATTTAAGCGGCTAGAAGCCGCGACAAATGCACTAATATCCCTTTAAAACAGATCAACTCGAGACAAATGAATTGATAGAACAGTGGGAACATAGACGAGTGAGTGAGGACCAAACTGCAGTACCCAAACAAACGTCAGACAAGGTGAAAGGTAAAGTAGTCGGTAACAGTATGTGAAGGTGAACGTGGTCCATAGATGGTGGGTGACTGTAGGTTAGGCTAGGCTGGATGGGGAGGGAGGCGCGTGTGGAAGGAAGGTGGGGTGGATGGGAACGAGGGAGGGAGGCGCGTGTGGGGTGGATGGGAACGAGGGAAGGGAGAGATGGGATTAAAACAGGCAGCTCACAATTTCAAACCAGTCATCATTATTATTTCAGTACAGCACATACGGTCGGTAGTAGGTAATGATAAGATGAGACTTTGCACCTTGAACGCAAAATTAATCTCCTGGTATATAAAAATATATATATACCGTATGGCTTTCAAAACAGGATATTTATTGTGTAAAAATATTCCTGGGATAAATATAAAGTACCATGTGTTCTTCAATCAACCTTCAAGGACAGCAAAGGAATGGAGGACGAATTTGAAGAGGAGGAATTCAGGAAGGAGGGAGGAGAGACAATTTGTATGAGGTATGATGGGTGGGAGAGGAGACGTAAGGAGGAAGGAATGGGGGGAGGGAGACGCACAGGAGAAGGTATGAAGGGGGGAGAGGGAGATACATTAGGAGGTATGTAAGATGGAGGGAGGGGAAGACAAGAGGAGGAAGGAAGGGGGTGTAGATATTAGGAGGTATGTATAGAGGAAGGAAGGGGGAAAAAGAGCAGGGAATAGGGGGAGGAGATACATTAGTAGGTATGTATGATGGGGGAGGGGATAAGAGGAAGACAGGTTTGGGTGAGGGTTGGGATGGGGGAGTCGGGGGGAGGGGGGTATCCTTGGTAGGGCTTGGGTTGGGATGGGGGAGTCGGGGGGAGGGGGGTATCCTTGGTAGGGCTTGGGTTGGGTGATGGGTGTGTGTGCGAGCTGTGAATACCAAAAAGCCTCCCTACAGCTTATAACTCCAGACATGACGTCACTATACAGTATACAGGATCCCGTGTGTGTGTGTGTGTAACGGCTGCAACTGTAAAATTCAGATAATTACAAACTGTAGTCTTCCCCAGCAGAAATTTGCAAACATTTTACTGTGTGTGTGTGTGTAGGCTAACGGCTGCAACTGTAAATTTCAGATAATTAAAAACTAGTCTTCCCCAATAAAAATCTGCAAACATTTTAATATAGGCCTATTTGAAGTGGGGCTAAACCTACTGTACAAGTAATGTATTATTAGTAGTAGTAGGGGAGGGGCTCATGATTAGCCTATTGTTCAAGACTGTACCAAGGACTGTATAGGAGTATGATAATGTGATCCTTGGACGGTACTCTCGGTAATATAAGTTCGTTCCAGTCTTGTTCATGATTACTTCTTAAGAGTTAGTGATGTTCCAAAACTATCAAAAGAAAAACTGACATACACGATTATCAGGGGAGCAGGACTGATTTACAAGATTGTCAGATATCAAAATAACTGTATGTTTATTACAAGAGCAACAACAAATTAGGCTACTTTTGCAACATTAACTTGCTTCACCGCGCAATCCAATCCGAATAGATTTAAAAAAAAAAAAAAAAAAACATAAAGGGACGTTTTTCGATGCAGTGAGTACAAAATTAATAGCCTGGGTGTGAGTACATACATGGAGTCGTGTAGGACATAAATACGTACATGTGTTGTAGGCATGTTCCTCTGAGCACAGCCATCCTCCCACCAAGGCCAAGAAGACACCAGACATTACTTACTTCCTTACTACCCCAGGCTATATTGTATAATAATACTCATCCTATTTGGACTCCAACACGCGAATGCCACACGACTGACTCACACCACCAATTATTAACTTAATAGAATTGCATTTTTTTTTTTTTACTCCATCTTGTGCTTCATTATAAAGAGCTTAGAAAAGACAGTCATGCAGTTCAGTTATGTACAGTCACGACCACATATAAATACTGTATACAGCTTTGGTTGAAGCTATGAACAGTACAATTGACCAACGAACTAATTCCAATGGAGATATTATGGTGCATTTAATTATTGTCTCGGTATTCGAAGCACACCTGAATACTTATTAGTGCTCATGACTGTACCTGTAATTATTTAAGCTGATGTCAGCCCATTCAGCCTTGTGATATATAAACATGTAAAAAAATATAGTCTGTAAGATACCTATACTGTAAAATAATGTATGCGTTGATGTAATGATAAAAAAAAAAAAAAAATTGTAGATATGCATTAAGTTAAAATTTTTGGTATTTACCTGTATATATCTTTAGAGTTATAATTAAGGGTATTTACCTGAATTAGGGCCGTTAAATCCTACTACATAATTGAAGGTATTGATTGCAATTGTTGAATGATTCTGCTTGCAATGTAGGTCAACACAACACGTCACATATTTCTTGTTTTATTGTTGTTTTATTTATTTTAATCTCTCGTATCCATTGTTTTTATCTTATTATCTCGTAGTCTCTTTTATTTTCCCTTATTATCACTTGGTATCTCTTATTATCCCTTATTATATTTTATTATCGCTTATTATCTCTTATTGTCACTTATTACCTGTTATTATCCCTTATATTCACTTGTTATCTCCTATTATCCCTTATTATCTCTTATCACTTATTTTCACTTATCACTTATTATTTTATCACTTATTTTCACTTATCACTTATTATCACTTATTATCTCTTATCCACGTTTCTCCTTGCACTAGAATATTTATGGTGAAATTTTTGATGTGCCCTGTATTCAATAACTCACGATAATCACTGGAAATTCACTTAATAATGCAAAACACAAACTTAATTAAATAAAAAAATAATGTTATGTTTTTTTTACTCGTACACGTGTTTTTATTTACCAAGTTGGCTACGTGACTAAAAATATATATAATTACGTGACTAAAAAATATGTATAATTCAATCTATTGTGACTAAAATATGTACAATTCAATCTATTGTGACTAAAAATATATATATATAATTCAATCTGTGTGTGTGATTCAATCTATTTGGATTTAATTTTGTATCTGATGATATATATAATCATGTCCTTATATTATGTTTCTGTAATCATTATCAAATACACATTTTCTTTATTTCTTTTTCCTATGATGAGAAACAGAAAGATGGGTGCATAAGTTATACTTGAAGTGGTATTAATATTATTATTATTCCTGCCATAGAAAATAAGTTACTCCTATCCTCTAGAAGTTTAATTAAATGAAAGTAGCCCCATGAAAAAGTAGCTTATTTGTATACTTTACCATTATTATTTATAAATTAACTAATCAATTTTATGTGAGTGCTGTATTTGTATCTATTGTTACCTTATGTACCGGTAGGCATTGAATTGTTTACTGTACTGTACTGTACTGTACTTTGTATACTTATTTAATAATCAACTCTCGTCAACTTTAATCAACTTTATTTTAATCATCAACTTTAATCAACTTTATTTAATCATCAACTTTAATCTACTTTATTTAATCATCAACTTTAATCAACTTTATTTAATCATCAACTTTAATCATCTTTCAGACTTGCCGCTGCCTGGGTTGTGTATGGTGGTGAGAGAGGTGAATCAAGAGACCCTAGACTCCCACATGAAGAGCATCATGTTGAGGATATTACTAGTTGGTGCCGTTGTTGGACTGATGGTGTGTGGAGTGAGAGCCGAGGGGGAGTTAGGAGTATACCACCAACCTGTGTATGTCCCTCGTTGTTGTAAGGAAGGCTACACATTGGACATGAACCGACGCTGTGTCTCCGAGCCAGGCACGTCTTTCCACCCCATAGTAGGCGTCAACATATCTCTAGTGGTCCTGAATGAGGTGGCTAATGAAGAGGTGACAGATGTCTCCTGTAGTGGTAAGGGAATCACCACACAGTATAAGAGTCCCAGTTATGGAGAAGCTCTGTTCTTGTTGAATTCAGACGAAAGTTCCGTCAATGTGTTGTGGTCGGAGAACCTTCAATATGAAGAGCGAATGTTCCATCAGGCCCAGCAGTATTGCATCGCTCTGGAATTTGGCAGTTCCAAGAGTGAGCCCATCTATGTAGCCAAGTTGTGCGCTGAGGATCTGTGTGCTGACTCCCAATGTGTGAAGAAATGTTGTCCCCAAGGAGAGCACATTGTTGACTTTGCTCATTGTGAACCGGTTGTAGGGGGCCAGGAATGGGAGCCAGTTTTCCATGATGAGGATGGAGTAGAAGCTTCCCCTCCTACGGACCTTCACATGCTGTATGGATTTCCGGAGCATTGTGCAGCGACTCTAATGTACGACGACCACAAACTCCTGCAAAGTGGAAATGTGCAGATTCCAGATTGGACTCTAACATACCAAGAGTATTGTATCGATAACATCTTCACCGATAATATCACAATGGAGATGGCTGTGGTATGTACAGTGATATGAAGTGATGTACTATATCAAATAATGTACTGTATACCATAATAATTTTGTTTGTACTGTACTTGCAGGTCTCCACTGATCCTCTCATATATATAGATTAACCATGGTACTGTATATGGGGTGGTACTGTATGATTACACTTCCTCTTTGACGAAACTCGCATTGCTATATAATAGAAACTAAACGACGAAGAGAACTTTTCCTCAAAGAAATAGTTAAATTAATAATGCCAGCATGTGTGTTTTATATCTTGACAACTCTACTTTATATCTATATAAAGTTTTCTCCATCATACAGGTTTGCTACAAAGAGATCCCATCTTATTGTGCTTGGAAGCACATGATTATGAAACCAGTCTTGTTGGGTGTGTCGTGTGTGTGCCTGGCGCTGACATGGTTGGTATATGTGTGGGTTCAGCAGCTTAGGACGAGTACCACCGGTCGTTGTCTCATCTGTCTGGTCTCTGCCATGTTTGTTGCCTTCCTCACCATTATCCTTCTTGAGCTACACATGATGGATATTACGCCAATCTTCTGTGTTGTCTTGGGTAAGTGTCATATAAATTGCAATGAATATACAATGAATAAATACTTGTATCCACCACTTCATTTTACACTTTTTACACCTATCTTCTGTGTTGTCATGAGTAAGTGTCAGATCACAAGAATTACCGTAGACCCTTGATATGCAGTGAATAAATACGTACTTGTATCCAACACTTCATTTTACACTCAGTCACTCATTGAACATCACTAAATATTTTCCCCAGGCTTCTGTTGTTCCTTACCATACAGACTAAGGGATTATCAGGGCCAAGTTAAAAGGATAGTGCTAAATTTATTATGCTGAGTGAGGATTATACTGGATATATGCTGGTAATTGCAGGGATATACTGTATGTGATCTTAAGTACCTTCACAGTATAGTTTGTGTGTGAGAGTTTTCAGGTTATATTAATATTATACTAAATAAGTGTTCAGATTACATTTATATCATACTATATGCATGTTTTACTGTATTTATGTACCGTACCGGTATGTGTTTTTCAGAGATATTTCTGATCCTTATAAGTACAGAGTGTATGTGAGTTTTCAAGTTATATTGATATCATACTATACAGGTATGCATGTTTTACTGTAATTATGTATGTGTTTTTCAGAGATATTTCTGATCCTTATAAGTACAGAGTGTGTGTGAGTTTTCAAGTTATATTAGTATTGTACTATATGCATGTTCTGTTGTAATTGTAGCCTATATGTGTTTTCAGGTTATATTAGCCTGTACAGTATCCTGGCCACGTTCTTCTGGCTCAGCATTATCTCGTTTCATATTTTCTTACAAGTAAGGTGAGTGTTATATCACCACTATTCCAGTTAACTTCTAGACTATGAGCTTCACTTTCATTAATGATTGTAGACTTGTACAGTAACTTTATTATTATTATTATTATTATTATTATTATTATTATTATTACTATTACTATTATTATTATTATTATTATTATTATTATTATTATTATTATCATCATTATTATTACTATTATTATTATTTTTATTTTTATTATTATTATTATTATTATTAATATTAATATTATTATTATTATTATTATTATTATTATTATTATTATTATTATTATTATTTTTGAGATGATGTGTGGTATGCCCGGCAGGAGTGGGAAGCAGGACGGTCC
This sequence comes from Petrolisthes cinctipes, assembly GCA_033782935.1. Classification (NCBI taxonomy): domain Eukaryota; kingdom Metazoa; phylum Arthropoda; class Malacostraca; order Decapoda; family Porcellanidae; genus Petrolisthes; species Petrolisthes cinctipes. The sequence goes on along the minus strand of JAWQEG010005791.1, from coordinate 22,795 downwards.
AGACAGATTACGAGTGTTCCTGAGGTACTGTTTGGTTGGGTGGGGCGCCCCGACTATCATGGTGGTGTTGGGCATTGCTCTCGATGCCTCTGAAGTCGATGTCATACGGCCAGGGTTTTATCCCAACAACTGCTGGTTCTTTGGTATGTGGACATTGGAAGGTCTCTGCTGATTCCTCCAAGTTATGCCAGGAAACAGATGCCCTTAATAGTACTAATAGGGGGATTTGTTTTATGGCATAGTTTAGGGGAATCGGAGACCTTCCATTACACCAACAAAACAATCACCTCTTAAATTAAAGGGAGTAGTATGTAATGTGGGGACCTCATACAATAATCTCTTTGCTTTCCCGATTTCTTTCACCTTTCTTATGAGCCAAGCTGAATGAGGAAATAAAATATTATAGAGCACAATATTATTATGGTCCTTGGTTTTACAAAATGTTTACGCTTGCAGATGACGTGGCCCAATGGTGTTACCAATATGCGATAATTTTGGCTCTCCTGATTCTGAATACTATCTTCTTTATTTTCTCCATCGTGGCACTGAAGAAGAAAGAGAGTTACAGTCCAAACAGTGCAAATAATTCACACCACTGTTTCAGGTAAGAGGAAATGTATGTATGGTATTTTGAAATGGGACACTCTTTCATTAATTTCGCTTTCTCTATTGAAGACAGTATTGTAAATTGTCATTAAAATAATGTTGGTTCATGTCGATAGATTTTTGTGTATCATAGTTTTTCATGTATTATAAATTTTCGTGTATATTAGATTTTCATGTATTATAGATTTTCGTGTACTATAGAGTTTCATGTATAGTATCATAGGTTTTCGTATGTTATAGATTTTCACCTCTTATTGTTTTTCTTGCAGTTTTTGGGTGTACTTCAAGATGTTTATCATTATGGGAATTCTGTGGTTTATGGAGGTGGTGGTGTGGGCTTTGGATAGGCCTCAATGCAGCATTTTGTAAGTAACTTAACATATATTTTTATAAGTTAAATTTATTGATGTTACCCTAAGATATTGCTTAAGAACTTTGTAATCGTGGATGGAAATTGGAGGCTTCTGTTTCCACCCAAATATGCCACGAAACATGCTCTTTCCATATCGGTGGTGTTTTATTGTAATATTTGAAGGACCCATTTACTGACTACTGTATACTCATTACATTTTTCAGGGTGATCATTTTTGATGTGATCAATTGCCTTCAGGGAGTTTACATCTTCCTGGTTGTGGTCTGCTTCAGGAAAGATCTCAAGGTACTGTAAGATGACAATTAAGTTTCTAGGATTTGTTTGTAATGTTGAAAACCCATTTTATTTACTGCACTGAATTTCACTATGAAGTTCTATCAACACAACAAAAAATGGAGAATTAGGGTATGGTGTACTGTACAGTATATTATGTTTATAAATAGTATGAGGAAGAATACATAATAAGGAGATGTATTTTTTTCCATTCAGTTTATGCATTGTGTATATTATGTAGAAGCCATACATAATGAGGGTTTTTAGGGTTTTATATTTTTCCATGCAGGTATTCCACTGTGGTTTGCCGAAGATGTTGGTATGCAGGGAGGACACCGAGGCCGTCAGCAACACCCAGGAGGTACACGGACTCGTCGACGCCAAGCGCTAACTGATTGAAGGACACCGCATGACATCTCCAGAGGAATGTGTTGCCTTCGTGTCTTGTCAATGGCACATCAGGTTAGTGAGTATCGTAACGCATTTATTCCATGATATTTAGGTATGTATAGACTCCTTTGAAATTGAGCTTTTGGTACTGTCTTTTGAAACCTGAGTAGCCTACTGTATGTATTTTGTCATATGTAGTTATAGAATCTTATGAAATTGAGTTTTTTTATGGTATTCTGAAACCTAAGTAGTCCACTGGATGTATTCTGTCATACTGTATTATGTAGTTATACACTCCCTTAGAATTGAGTTTGTAGTACAGTACTGTATTTTGAAACATGAGTAGCCTACTGCATGTAGTTTGTCATATGTAGTTTTCACATCCTTTGTAATTGAGTTTGTTGTAAAGTATTATTGGATCATTAGTTATATTGACCTTGTTTTATGTAGAGTTCTGTACAGTAATTAGCCTAAGGACCCAGTGATCATGATTCCTTCTAACTATGCCACAAAACAAGCTCCTTCCACATAAGTAGTGTTTTGTGGCAATATTTGAAGGACTCGTTTGCCTCCAATTATCTGACAACATCACAGGGTTCCTTAAGTTTAGACAGATTGTTATTGTACTTACTCAGACAAAGTTCTCAATCACCTTCTTTCTATTCATCAGGGTGTCATCTCATGGCTGATACAACTCACAGAAACCCACAATGAAAAACAAAAAGGATTACAGTTAAGTCTCATTTTTTTACACTGGTAATATGGGTGTGTAATGAAACTGTACAGAAAGCCCTCATTGTAAAGTAGACTGGTATTATGTAATGTACAGCAAGTGTTTACAGTACATACATTCATTATGCACAATATATTTCACATACATAATACCAGTGTATAATGAGAGTTCACTGTATGCCTGCCGTTATAATTTCCATTTCTGGTATGGGTTTTATGCTAATATAATACTCAATTTTTTATGTAACATAGTTAAATGTAACCAAGGATTTTAAGGACCCTGTGATTGTGAATGGGAATTGGAGGCTTCTGTTTCCTCCCAACTATGTCACGAAACACCCTTATTCCATACACATGGTGTTTCGTGGCAATATTTGAAGGACTCCTTGGCCTTCAATTTCCTTACTACATCACAGAGTCCCCTAATAGTGGTAGTGTAATATCCTTGCTATTCTTCTAAGTCATGTATAAGTTATATTAAAGTTACTTATAATAGGATAATTTGTGGTTCTGTCCTTGGCACTCTCATTTAGGTATTATGTACAGTACTTAATAATTTAGGATAAAAGAGGGGGTAATATATTGTTAAGTGTTTTGAAGTCAATATAACCCTCTTAACACCTCAACAAAATGGATCCCCTATTACCGTATCGAGGTAGTGTAGTCTGTTTGATGGTGTAGTTTAGAGGAATCAGTAGCCCTCCACATTGGCCCTAAGTTATAAGAGGTGTAATTGCCTAATTATCATATATATTTGTTAATTAATTATAGACTTTCATTGTCTGTGATAATAGAACAGTACGAGTATTTACCATTCACAATGATTACTATTCAAAATATGAGATGTGCTACTATAAACAAAATATAGAATGAAAATTTGTGTCCACATTTCCTGATAATTGATGTTAGTGATGTGATTTCAGATGGAAAATGTATAATATTATTTAATGTGTTTTGTACTTTTTAGTGTAGGTATACTGTAATAAGATTTTTACATGCTGTAATTGATAATATTTTTAAAGGATGGGATATTTTTGCAAAGTTTTTGTCTTTTCAACTATAACGATATATAAAATTTGTGAATAGATTTATTTGCTTCTTAAAGCAGTGGATTAGTGCCATAGATTTTCTACTTTGATACCAGTACAATGTGTATTTAGTTAATGTTGTGTTGTTTGATATCACAGAACAGTAGTTTATAATACTCACATTAATTAGTTATACTTAAGGGGGTATTACAGTGTTGGTACATATATACAGTAAAGAGTAACTTATTTCTCCAAACTTTTCCAAGCAACAGGCTACCTTTATTTTTATAAATCTGGTCCTGTTTCCTGGCATACTTTGGAGGAATCAAGGCACTCTAATGTACCAAAAGTGTATTACCCCCTTAAACCAACTCGGGATTTTAACATACTGTACTGTAGTAAGTAGACAATAATAACACCACAATTATTATGAAATCTTTGTAGTGTTCTTCTATAAAGGATGTAACATTTATAAAGTATCACAAATACTAATCAATATATAAATTTAATCATGCAGTCAATATTCATAGAGTCATATTATTAAATTACTTTTTTGAGGAAAATGTTCTCTTCGTCACTCAATTCGTATTGCAAAATAGTATGAATTAATGATGAAGAGCCTTTTCCTCGAAGAAGTAGGTCAATATTACGACTTATAATCTTACATGTTGATACCTATTTACACATGTCTGTTTAATTCATGTTCCCTGTAGAACTTTAATATAATTTATATAATTATATCACTGAAAACCCAAGATCTGTAATATGTAGAGTACTGTACAGTTTAATGTGTAATGTAGTGTACAGGTTAATGTGTAATGTAGTACAAGTATTTTACCCAGTGATGTATAATGTGCTGTGCCTTATGTAGCTTTTAGTAACTGTATAAATAATGCTACACAGAGATTAAGGTACAATTTATACAATGTTCAGTCTTTTTTTTTTTTTTTTTTTTATCTATTAAATATATTTCATTTAAAGCATGTTTATGTGTATTGTAAATCCTTCTTCACTTTAAGATAAAGCTTCAAAATTTATGAGACCAGAAAGTATACGGTATATAAATATCATGGCGGTGATGAGAGAGAGAGGAGGGGAGATGGAGGAAATAGAAGATAGAGAGAGGAGGGGAGATGAAGGAGATAGAAGATAGAGAGAGGAGGGGAGATGGAGGAGATAGAAGATAGAGAGAGCAGGTGTTAATTCCCACACCCACCACCACCACCACTACTACTACTTCTACTGTACCTCAGACTGATAACATAGATAAGAATGTTAGTCTCACATTACTCTCGCATATCTCTTTAGTACATCTCAATATATACGCTATATTAGACATCCTCATTTTTTCACATGCAGCCTCATTCATGTGTATCTCATAATTATGTGTTTTGTGTTGGTGTTTTCATTCACTAGTGCTTCATAGACAACAGAAGATTTTTTATGAGAGAGGTGTACAGTATGCATTGGCTAATTTCCAGAAAAACCCGAAGTGCAAAAAATTGTTTGTTTGAGGAGTATGGGAAATTGAAGTGGTTTGAAGAATGTGTTGGATAAAGAGTTTGGAAATATATGAAGCTGGTTTTAAATTATTCTACATAATGGTATATAATTACTGGATTAAAATTACTCTAAATAATAGTATCTAATTACTGGTTTAAAATTACTCGACAAAATATCTAATTACAGTACTACTGTATATCCAATTTCTGTATACAGTATAACAGTTTCTCTAATGGTCTAGGATGTTGGGGAGCTTTCTAACTACAGTAATAATTATAACACACTCACAATTCCACAAGATGATGTGATGCATGACAAAACAACTAATTAACTAACTAACAAACAAACAAACTAACCAACCAACCACATAAAGTAACGAATCAAACTTACCAACTGATTAACCATCCATACAACCAACATAATTAAAAGCAAAATCAATATGGTTTGGCAAGCACGGATAACTGTACTCCTGTTCCTCATCACTGCTTGTACTTCCCTCTCCTCCTCCTCCTCCTCCTCCTCCTCCTCCTCCTCCTCCTCCTCCTCCTCCTCCTCCTCCTCTTCTTCTACTCCTGCTCCCACTCTCCACATGCCACTCCTTGGGGTTCACACTGTATCGGACCGGGACCTCAATGTTTTGGACTTCATCGAGGAAAGTTACCAGCCAGTGTTGGTGCTTGGGGCGATAAAGAAGAGCACCATCAGTAGCCTCATGCCCTGGACCTTCCCTGCCCTCCAACACAGTATCGAGGCGGCCACAACCTTCTGTTTAGCGTCTCCTGGTGGTGTGGCGGCCGGGGAACTTAACGGGTGTACAGTAGGGCAGTGTGAAGGCAAAGGTAGGTTGGTATGGAAAGCCTTCAATCATTAGTCTTCAGACAATAAGTAATAGCTGTTGTATATTTGTTTACCTTTTCTTTTTGGATTTCAACATTACTGACAATTAATCTAAAGAACCATAATACACACAATATATTATAACGCCCATAATCATCTGTTTTCCATTATTTCAAGTTCTCTTTAATAATATGGATTCCCAACACACGAAGCATTTCAACCATAAAACCTCAATGTACTTGTATAACCATTACTCATTGTACCGTCCTAGAGGTGTCCCTGAGGAGGTTTGGGGTGGAGAGGAAGGACAAGTGGAGTTATGCCATCACCACCTTCACTAAGGATATCGGGTGAGTCTGGGGTCGGTAAATATATACATACAGTACTGTACTGTACATGAGTCACAATTCACAATCAAGTTTTTTTTCATTCCTCCTGTCTTTTCCACAACTTAGTAATGTACAATACAGAATTTCTGTACTTTTTAAGAACCCTGTGATCATGTATAAGACCTGGTGGCTTCTGATTCCTCCTGACTGTGCCACGAAACAATCTCCTTCAATGTAGGTGATGTTTCGTGGCAATATTTGAAGGACTCGCTAACCCTCAATTTTCTGACTACATCAAGGGTTCGCTTAACTACTGTACAACTTAGTGAAGTACTGTATACAAAGTTTTACTTATTTAACTACTGTATTAATTTTATAACACTGCATTCTACTTAAGGGACCCTGTGATGTAGTTAGAATTGGAGGTTAGCGAGTCCTTCAAATATTGCCACGAAACACCACTTATATTGAAGGAGTTTGTTTCGTGGCATTGTCAGGAGGAATCAGAAGCCACCAGGTCTTATACATGATCACATTGTCCTTAAATCATGTACTTAACAATATTTTATCAGATGAATTGGAACCAGCAGTAGGCTATGACTTTTCCAGATTATACAAAATTAATATACAGTACAGTACAGAAATTATTATTATTACAGTAAACCCCCATTATTTCATACTTCACTACAGTAGTTTGATATTCTCTGGACCTGTCTAATGTTTAACTCTCTCCTTGTCCAGGTTAGCTGTGAAGGTGCCCAGGTTCCTGAATGTGGCAGACTTCACCCTCCTTGATCCAGCCTACTCTGTCAGTTGTAACCTGTCTAAATAACCCACTCAGTGTTCTAAGTAGTATAGGAGTTTGTAGGGATATATAGATGGTTGTAGTAGTAATAGTAGTTTTGTATAGTAAATGGTTTGTAGTATTTGTGATTGTAAATAAAATGAGAATAGAAATAGATTAATATATTCTCGAGTGAACCAATTATATTCAATGATGATGATAAGATAACAAATATAATAAAGAGTACAGGTACAGTAATAACAATAATAAAAATAATCATGATGCATATATCAATAATAATGATGATCTATTAATAAATCAAAGTAATGTTCTCCACTTTTCAACAGGGTCTACATTATGTACGTCAGGGTTGGCACGGCACGTCAAAGTCTGTAGTGGCAGAAGAGAGTAATGTAAATGCCTCTGTGATATGTGTGGTTGAAGGGAGCATCTCTGTAACCCTCACCCCCTTCCTTCTACCCTGGACACAACTGAAGGTAATGTAGATGATATAAATGTTGTTGAGTCCCACGTGTTGTACTCTTCTCTTCTTCGTCAGCTTATTAGTCCATTTGTTATATTATGGGGTCGCTGTTTTTGATGAGTCGCCGCCAGTCATTTCTATTGTGTACTATACTGCGAGTTTTTCATCATGTTAACGAGGCATTCTAATCCTGCTTTTATTTACACATTATATATCAGTTATGCAGTTTCTTGTCACCTCAACTCCCTCCAGTGTGATGAAGAAGTATGGCAGTGTGAGCTTATGAGACAAGGAATATCAGACTGGGAAGACAAAAATGAGGAAAAGGTAATGCAAGATGAAAACAGTGACCACCATCTTTTCCTTGCCCGCACCACCGTCCTGCCACGAGCCTGCCTCTACATACCCCCAGCTTGGTCAGTCTCTAATGTATTTAAAGTTCACAGAGCAAATTGACCGAGTAATTTTAATACATGTCAGTCCTTCGTATATAATTTCAACTTGTATGTTCTTCTAGTTTGTGAGGTAGACAGGTAACTACTGTAGATACTGTATGGTTAAGGGAGTAAAAAACAATTGCTGAAACTATTTAGCAGAATGCATGTACAGTACAGTACTTATGTTTTTTTTTTTTATGTTTTTTTTAAGGATCTTCCCATTTTTCCCGTGTATGCAGTCCTCCTCCTCCTCCTCCTCCTCCTCCTCCTCCTCCTCCTCCTCCTCCTCCTCCTCCTCCTCCTCCTCCTCCTCCTCCTCCTGCTGGCCCCCTCCTCCTCCCCCCACACAAACCTCTTACTCCCTCACTGACCCCCTTCCACACAGACCTCTCCCTTCCATACAGGCAATGGAGTGCTAACATACCCAAAGACACAACATTACTATGGTTAAGGTGGAGGGGAGACCTGGCCATCACACATGAAGCAATGGAAGCACTCTCACACATACTGCAAGACGACACTTACCCCGGGGAAGAGTAAGTTGGCTCTGGATGAATTGTAAATAAAAACTGTATTAAAAATGACACCTCCCCATTTGATGTGTATTTACAGCAGTGTTGAGCCATTGTATAATATATTACTTTAACTTTCAGGTCTATTAACGTTCTTGATGTAAAAATTTAAAAGGCCTCCTACTCATTTTGGTGTGTATTTATTGTAGTGTTGGACCTTTACATAATTTATATTACTTAAGCTTAAATATTACTTTAACTTCCAGGTCTATTAACTTACTTGATGTAAACATTGAAAACACTTCCTACGGTACTCATTTGGTTTGTGTTTAATTAAAGCAATGTTATGCCTTTACATAATTTATACAGTATTACTTAAACTTGCAGGTCTGTAATAAAGGCATTTGAGAGTTGGCAGCATAAGAAAACTCCATCCAGCCTGTGGGAAGTGCTGCCTAAGGAGTGGTCGCGTCCTCTTGTGTTATGGGGGGACCAGAACCCGCTCCTTCACTTGGTGCGTCGCTACCTTCTCTCTGATCGCAGTCTCAACCTTCATCAGTTCCTCGAAGAATTTAGAGTCGTGAGTTGATGTCTTGGTGAAGCACCTCTGTGTGTGTACTGTTGAAATTATTGGTGTGTGTGCCAGTGACTGTATGTGTGTTTTTTATATTAAATTCTTTAGTTTTAGAATAATTTTTGCTCTGCCTACATTATTTACTACATTACAGTACTTATTGTAATATAAATAAAGGTATTCTCCTCCCCTCCTGCCTTGTTATAAAAAGAAAGTGTTTGTTCTCCCTCCTTGTAATAAAAAAAAAATAATGTTATCCTCTCTCCCTCCCTCAGGACCGTACACTGTTGCCAGACTTGGTGGACTGTCCCAAGGAATGCCAGTCATCAGCCAACACCATCTTCACCCTCCTGGACACTGACTCGGATGGCTTACTGACGGCTGCTGATGCCACAATGTTAACTCGGTCCACCTTCACTTTACTCACACAAGAACTGGATGAACTGGTGGATGAATTGGTGGAGTTGGGACAGGAGCAGTGGCAACAGATTATCCAGGTTAGGGTAATGTTTAATAAGGGGAGACTCTCTAGTTGGTGAAATGAAAGGCTAATGATTATTCCTTTAAACTATACCAGGCAGTGTATACAGTAACCTCTCAATATTATACTAACAAATATAGATAGTATTTAATTATTGAGGTTATGTAATTGGCTACATTGGCTGAAGAAAAACACCACCACTATTTTTGATGATCATTTTAAGTAATTAATAACATTGGCTGAAGAAAAACACCACCACTAGTTTTGATGATCATTTTAAGTAATTAACAACATTGGCTGAAGAAAAAAACTAAAATCTGGCAAAATCTGTGTGTAGGATGCGTCTCCCTCTTCCCGTACGTCCTTCATGGAGCGAGCCAAGGACAGGATGGTTCAGTCGGCCAAGACGTCAGTGAAGCGGTGGGTGGACGGGGACCTGGAAGGAGCCGACGAGGACACTCTCAAGGAACACCTGCCATCCCTCCACGCCAAGGTCCTCGAGGCCAGGCAAAACAAGTCTCGTGGTACGTGTATGATAACTCGAGGTAATGGTACGATATTTCTAGGCCAGGCACATATAAATTTCTAGGTATGGGTATGATATTTCTAGAACACCACAATCATTAATTCTCTAGGTACTGGTATGATATTTCTAGGCCAGGCACAATAAGTCTCTAGGTAAGGGTATGATATTTTTAGATACTAGTATGATAATTCTAGGCCAGGCACTACAAATCTCTAGGTATGTGTTGAATATCTCAAGGTAGGCTAATGGTATAATATTTCTTGGTACAGACATAACAAGTTAATGAGGTGAATGGTACATATTTTATACAGTATCAGTCACTTAGTGTTATATTCAAGTCTACTAATACTACTAATACTACTACTACTACTAATACTACTACTACTGTTAATCTTAAAATTGTCTTACTCATCAGAAGTGAAGAAAGAACTGTAAGAGGCACCAGCTACATCAACACTCCTGCACTCACTCACTCACTCACTCACTCATTGCTATCCGAGTCCACCTACACATCAAGCCTTCTTCTTTACTTATGTTTATGGTAAACCCTCATTATACAACAATGGGATCTAAATAAATACTGTCATTGAATTTCTTACACATATCATTTAATAGCATTTAATTTACCATATTGTACAGAAATAAGGCCGATGTGGAAGCCAGAATTGTCAGAGATTAATTACACTTTTATGGCAAATAATCACATAAATATCTAGGCCTAAGATTGGATCCAGATTATGTGACACCCAAAGCCTCGGCACCGTGGCGGAAGGTGTACTGTAGTTTGTAGCATTCAGCTCGTCTTTCTATTTAAAATGTTGTTGACGTTGTTTCCCATTAGCTGACCCCATCTTCAGTTGTAACATTGTCTCCTTGCATCTTGAACCCATTGCCAGGCTCCAGTAGTAATGGTTCCTCCCCTGGCCCCGTCCTCATGTTGTCACCTTTTCTTCCTTTCTGCTCCACTTCTACTGTCACACTTCTTCCCTCCTTCAGGTTCTCCTCGCACTCGGATTTCTCCCCGCACTTTTTGCCACCCTCTGAAAGAAATATAAATGCCAGTAGTAAATTCATGATAAATGGAAAAATACTTCAATTCTTCCATTTTTCTTTTATGAGTACCAGATGATTTATTAATTTATTATTATTTATTTATGGCACGTACATATTTATTTTTGCTGTTGTTGTAGAGATTGAATTTAAAAGCCATTACAATTAATCATTTAAGAACTGCCATTACATTGTACAATAGAAGACAACTTTAAATACCACAGGAAAATCTGCTTTGTCCAGGGTTTAGGAAAGATATATGATTGATCAAAGACCCACCTGAAGTTTTGTGACAGCCGCAGCAAGTGAAGAGAGCATGTGTCCCCAAGAAGACGACGGCGTACACTCCTAACACCGCACCAATTATGAGGAAGGTGTTCTTACTGCCCACAACATCATAGAGTAGTCCACCCACCAACCCACCAAGACCAGTACCTGCAATTACAGAAAAATGAAAATGAGTTGCAAAACGGTTATAGACAAATATGGAGAAGCTGTACCTTTGTCTTCACTGATGGTGTTTGTAATTCTGGCAAGTTATAATGCAACGACATACCAATGTTAAATGAAACAGATAACTCACTGACAAAGAAGGTGGCCCCAAAGATGGCCTGAGTAGTGGCCACAGCGCCCTTGGGAGAGACAGTGCTGGCGTAGGAGGTGATACAAGGGTAGATGATTCCAAAGGACACACCATGAAGGAGGTCAGCGGGTATGAACCACCAGGGGTTAGTGATGGCACCGTAAAAACACAGACGTACACAGAAACCCAGCAGCGATACGAAGAAGGTGTTGATGTGGCCAAGGCGGGTTATAATACGACCTGAGAGATAAAAATGGAAGTTAACACCATCCAAGTTATACAGTATTATACATCGTCTCCAAAATTTATGTCCCCATGATTTCCATAATTTATATCCCCGTGATCTCCATAATTTATATTCACGTGATCTCCAAAATTTATATCCAGGTGGTCTCAAAATTTATATTCACATGATCTCCAATAAGAAATATCTGTACAGTGAAAATTTAAATCCCGATGATCTGCAAGAAGAAACAATTAAGTGTCGGAGCGAGTGCCTTAACCACCCACCAGCCAGCAGGAGGAAGGGAACCTCAGCCAGGAAGCACTGTACACCCATCAGGAGTCCCAGGAGCAGCTTGAGGTGGGGGAAGTTTGGCTGCCACGTCTTTGCCACGTCCTCCACCAGAATGAACTCAAATGTCCACAGCAGTCCACAAGCCATGCCCACCATTCCAGTACTCATCTTGATATTGACACCATTATTGTGTTATTAATGATGTTGTCTCCTAACTCTGTGACTAATTACACCTCCACCTAACTCTGATACAAATTAAACCTCCATATTTTCATTATATTATTTTGCATATTATGACAGCATCACACAGAATTCAACTCATTACAGCATTATACAATATAACACACCACATCACACTTCATTCATACATCACATCACCACACACTCATAGAGCATCACACTTCATACTTAACATCACATCACACCACACAGCATCACACTTAATTCACACTCACAAAGCATACACACAATACATCCCAGCATTACATATTAAAATTATTATAACACACAACATCATTGACCTCACATTACACTTCATAACCTCATCTCACCTCACCAAAAACAACAAAAGCCTAGCCTGTGACTAACAAAAAAGGAATACAAAGGAATACAAAGGACATTCAAACAACAACCGACCATACCAACACAAGTAACACCCTTCTCCACCACTTGACTCCATAACGCGCCGACGAACTCGACCTCTTCTCCGGCCTTGGGAACCTGAGTCTGGCCACCACTATCAGGTCAGCTCCGAGGAACACCAGGGTCAGTACGTGTGCCGGTAGGTAGTCCTGTTCTCCTCGACCCTGTGTGTGTGTGTGTGTGTGTGTATATGTGTGTGTGTGTGTGTGTATGTGTGTATGTGTGTGTATATATGTGTGTGTGTATGTGTGTGTGAAGGAAGAATTAAGGGGATATTTTAGATTTTCTTGATGGTAAATTGGAGAGTACTGTATTATTATAAAAATTACTGTATTTATTATAACCATTACTGTATTTATTATAACCATTACAGTACTGTACTATTAAAACCATTACTGTATTATTATAACCATTACTGTACTGTATTTATTATAACCATTACTGTATTTATTATAACCTATACTGTATTATTATAACTATTACTGTATTTATTATAACCATTACAGTACTGTACTATTAAAACCATTACTGTATTATTATAACCATTGCTGTACTGTATTTATTATAACCATTACTGTATTTATTATAACCATTACTGTATTTACTATAACCATTACTATATACAACCTTAGAGTACCAGTCAACCAAAGCACCCAGCACGATAGCAGACACCCCAATGCCCACCGACCCCCACACACGTTGTCCACCGTACTTATGTCTCTCTTCACCTGTACCAAGAGAGAGAGAGAGAGAGAGAGAGAGAGAGGGGGTCAGGTTAGGGTTGATTAATAAGGGACCCTGTGCTCGTTGATGAGACCTGCGGGCTTTATGAGACCTGGTGGTGGCTTCTGATTCCTCCTGACTATGCCACGAAACAAGCTTCTTCAATACTATTTAATGATTATGTAGGTGGTGTTTTGTGGCTATGTTTTGAAGGACTCACTATAATCTCCAATTTTTTTATGACTACATCCCAGGAGTTTTTAGTTAATTAAAGGGGTAATATACTTTTGTTACATTGGAGTGCCTTGATTCCACCAAAGTACAGTATGCCACGAAACAAGCTTAGATGAACAAAAATAATGGTGTTTTGTTGCTTGGAATAGTCTGGAGGAATCATTTGCTCCAGATTTACCAACATTGTATAACATTAGGAGTACATATTGCTTATATGGTTGTACAGTATTTTATTTTTGTTGTGTGTGTATGTGTGTGTGTGTTAGTGTAATCTTTGCTTGTATGTGTGTGTAGTCTTTGCTAATATATTTGTGTGTGTGTGTGTGTGTGTGTGTGATCCATGCAAATGTGTGCATGTGTGTGTAGGCCTAATCTTTGCATGTGTGTGTGTGTAATCTTTGCTTATATATTTGTGTGTGTATGTGTAATCTTTGCTAATATATTTGTGTGTGTGTGTGTAATCCATGCAAATGTGTGCATGTGTGTGTAGGCCTAATCTTTGCATGTGTGTGTGTGTAATCTTTGCTAATATATTTGTATGTGTGTGTGATCCATGCTTATGTGTGCATGTGTGTGTGTGTGTGTGTGTGTGTGTGTGTGTAGGCTATGTGCATTACCTACCCAGCATCTGAAAGCACACAGTCTCTTGCATGGTAATACTAACGGTGTGACCACAGTACTGACACAGCAAACACACAAACAGTAACCAGAACTCATAACGCTGCCACAATGACCAGTCACCTTCATCTTCGTCTTCGCCTTCTGTATATGTGTGTGTGTGTAGGGATGAAAGAGAGAGAGATAGAAAAAAAAACATTAATTAGTCATGCTTAGTCAAACTTTAAGCTAAAATTATTATTATATGCTTTCCACACAATTAAACTTGAAGCTAGAATAATATACAGTATAGTACTATATAGAGAGAGAAAGAAAAAATAACATTAATTAGTCATGCTTAGTCAAACTTTAAGTAAAAATTATTATTATTATTATTATATGCTTTCCACACAAACTTGAAGCTAGAAAAATATACAGTACAGTACTATGCTTTTCACACAAACTTGAAGCTAAAATTACTGCTTTCAACTCAAACTTAATTGGCTCATAAAAAAAAAAGATCGCTTGAAATCCTCATCTCATTTTTAGCTCTGGATAACAACTATACATCAATATATATACAATTGTCAAGCACATATAGAATGTATAAAAGATTACTGTACCTTTATTATTGTGCGGACAGTGAGGTTGTGGATGTGTGGTGTTAATGTTGGGTGTGTGGTTGTGGGTGGTTTTATTGGGGGGTGTGAAGGTGTGGGCGTGGATGATATTGGGTGTGTGGGTGTGGGTGGTTTTATTGGGTGTGAAAATGTGGGTAGTATTATGTGTGGGGGTAGTTTTATCGGGTGTAAAAGTGTGGGTAGTAGTGTTGTGTATATGTGTGTGTGGACAGGAGAAGGGCTGTGTCGTTGGTGTTATCAGTGTGGGGACATTAGGAACCCAATACAACGCAGTGAGCGAGACCATCATGAGAGCCACACCACCGAATAAAACCGACTTGTGACCCCTTGTGTAGTCAGCGATAGTACCGGCAGTAATCTTGGTCACCAGGCTGTGTGGGGAGAGAAGGAAGACGTTTTAATTAGCGACCCTGTGATCGTGTAATTAATGGAGACTTGTAATTATTCCTCCTAACTATGCCACAAAACAAACTCCATAATTATACTGTAGGCGGTATTTCTTGGCAATATTTGAAGGGAGTAGGGGGACAGGCTTGGGGGAGGGGAGGTTAGGGGGGTGCAGGAATAGGGGACAGGCTTTCTACCCACCCCAAGCCTGTCCCCCTATTCCCGCACCCCCAAACCCCCCCTACTCCTGCACCCCCTTATAATTAACATCTCTATAATATATTCAACACATTTATTGATATTCCTCGTTATCCATTACACGGCCTTGGTAAATTTAACACATTTATTGACATTCTTTATTGACATTATATTTACCTGAGGAAGGGTAGGACGGTCCATATTACCCCCACTACTTGTGCTGGTATGCCTTTCTGTTTTGTAATGAGGGGCAGCAGGACAACCAGAGCAGTACCTTGAAAGAAAAAAAAAATTATAAATATTAAGGGGGTGCGGGAGTAAGGGACAGGCTTGGGAGGGGGGGGTGCGGGTGCGGCTTGGGGGGCGTGGGAGTAGGGGGCAGGCTTGGGGGGTGCGGGAATAGGGGACATGCTTGGGGGGGGTGGGGTTGGGTGGTGCGGGAATAGGGGGATAGGCTTGGAGGGAGTAGGGGACAGTTTTGGGGGGTGCGGGAATAGGGGACAGGCTGGGGGGGGGGGGTGCTGGAATAGGGGTCAGGCTTTCTACCCACCCCAAGCCTGTCCCCCTATTCCCGCACCCCCCAAGCCTGTCTCCCTACTCCCGCACCCCCCAAGCCTGTCCCTTATTCCCGCACCCCCTTAAGGTGGATAATATAGTTGTAAATATATTCTCCCTGGGAATATATTAATTACTCTTGCAGACCTCTAGTGATCCCTGTCATCGTCTATGTGAATTGGAGGCTTCTGATTCCTTTTATCTATACCATGAAACAAGCTCCTGTCATAATTATAATCTAGGTGGTGTTTCGTGGCAATAAAAAAAGAAAGGGAGACATACACACACATTGAAAGAAAGAAAGGGACACACACACACACATACACACACACCGAAAGAAAGAAAGGGACACACACACACACACATACACACACACCGAAAGAAAGAAAGGGACACACACACACCGAAAGAAAGAAAGGGACACACACACACACATACACACACCGAAAGAAAGAAAGGGACATACACACACACCGAAAGAAAGAAAGGGACACACACACACACACATACACACACCGAAAGAAAGAAAGGGACACACACACACACACACCGAAAGAAAGAAAGGGACACACACACACACATACACACACACCGAAAGAAAGAAAGGGAAACAAGTTACACAAACACACACACACTCATTTACACAAGACCAACTTAGTCTTATTGGTCTTGCATTTACCTTCAACTTTCGGACTACATCACGTACAGGGTCCCTTAATTAAGTATGTAAAAATTACGATAACCACTGCTGCTTACATCAAACTGAAATGTGATATAGTGTGTGTGTGATTGGGGGAAGGGGGTTATGTAATAGTTTCTGTGTGTGTGTGTGTGTGTGTGTGTGTGATGCAACTGTCTCTTTTTTTTGTGTGTGTGTGAGTGTCCTTATCTTTCTGCTCCTCTTTCTGTGTGTGTGTGTGTGTCCTTCTCTTTCTGCTCCTCTGTCTGTGTGTGTGTGTGTCCTTCTCTTTCTGTGTTTGTGTGTGTGTATGTGTGTCTCCTCTTTCTGTGTGTGTGTATGTGTCTCCCTCTTTTTCTGTGTGTGTGTGTGTGTATATGTCTCCCTCTTTTTCTGTCTGTGTGTATGTGTGTCTCCTCTTTCTGTGTGTGTGTGTATGTGTGTCCTCTTTCTGTCTGTGTGTCTCCTCTTTCTGTGTGTGTGTCTCCTCTTTCTGTGTGTGTGTGTATGTGTGTCCTTCTCTTTCTGTGTGTGTGTGTGTGTTTCCTTCTCTTTCTGTGTGTGTATGTGTATCCTCTTTCTGTCTGTGTGCATGTGTATGTATGTCCTTCTCTTTCTGTATGAGTGTGTGTGTGTAGGCTATAAAGAAGGAGAAACAAACTACATACATACAGCAGTGAACCCATGGCATGAGGCAGTAATTAAGTCAATGTCTCGCCTGTCTATCACATCCGCATGCATGGCACATCAAGTTACACACACACACACACACACACACTGAAAGAAAGAAAGGGAGACACACACACACATACACACACCGAAAGAAAGAAAGGGAGACACACACACACACAGAAAGAAAGAAAGGGACACACACACACTGAAAGAAAGAAAGGGAGACACACACACACACTGAAAGAAAGAAAGACACACACACACACTGAAAGAAAGAAAGGGACACACACACACACACCGAATGAAAGAAAGGGACACACACACACTGAAAGTAAGAAAGGGAGACACACACACACACTGAAAGAAAGAAAGACGCACACACACACTGAAAGAAAGAAAGGGACACACACACATACACACACACCGAAAGAAAGAAAGGGACACACACACACTGAAAGAAAGAAAGGGAGACACATACACACACACACCGAAAGAAAGAAAGGGAGACAGTTACATCACAACACACACACACACATACACACACTTAAACTTTAAATCATAATATTCTTATTTAGTGGTCAAGACAGTCGTAAGTGCCGAACTAAGATTTGATAATTATGTAACAATCCATTTATACATTTATTTATTCATACATTTATTTATTTATTTATTTATTGGTACAGCAGCAGCCATATATGTAGGCTATATATATATGCGTAAATCCACAAGTTATTAATTGTATCGGTATATAAGGTGTCTCGGCAACCATTCTTCTACACTCTTCTGTATTTCCCCTGAAGATATGAATACACGAAAGCGCTTGGGACTCGCGTGTTTATTTTTCCTTCCTTGTGGATTTACGCATATTCCTGCTGGATCACGTGCCCCAAGTGATTTATTTGCATATGTAGGCTATTATATTTATGTGTACTTACCCATAAAGCGTAGAAAATAATGCATCTTCATAGGTAACATTTTCCAGTCGATAGCCATTCTTGTACACATTATATATATATATATATATATATATATATATATATATATATATATATTTCACACTTGTAGAGTTATAATAAAACTATTTTATATATATATTCTTTTCTATTATTGGTTGTTGTTGTTGTTGTTGTTGTAGTAGTGTATTAATTTCACCTTTCCACCACTAACACTGCTAATTATATCATTCTATATATTATTATCATTATTATTATCTGGCGCCTTATGACCTCACTGTTGCGTCGCCTAATTTTAATCAATCCATCAATTAATCATTCTGTCTTGTTCTATGTGTTTATATAATTGTTGTGTATCACTTTAGTTAATCACGATTTTTGGGGGGATATTATTGTATTGCAAGATTTTTTTTTTAATTATTATTATTCATATGCTAGAAATGAATAGAATGAAAAAATAAATAAATTAAATCAGAATGTTGGAGACAAATTAATGAGTCCTTCAAACATTGCTACACGAAACACCATCTATATAGAAAGAGCTTAATTATTTCGTGGCACAGTCAGGAGGAATCAGAAGCCACCAATTAGTCCCATACACGATAGATCACAGTTAGAGTACCTTAATTAAAAGAAGATTATGCAAATATATCGTTAATTTTCTTTGGTATTTATGTTTTTTTTTTTTGCAGTATTGGTAAATTTGGAGCAACTGATTCCTCCAAATTATTTCAAGCAACAGGACACCATTATAATTTTTTGTTAATCTGGCCCTGTTTCTTGACATATTAATTAAGGGGGTGCGGGAATAGGGGGACAGGCATGGGGGGGGGTTTAGGGGGGTGCGGGAGTAGGGGGACAGGCTTGGGGGGAGGGGGTGCGGGAATAGGGGACAGGCTTTCTACCCCCCACCCCCACCCCCTAAGCCTGTCCCCCTATTCCCGCACCCCCCAAGCCTGTCCCCCTATTCCCGCACCCCCCTAACCCCCCCCCCCCCCACGATTGGATATATGGAGAATTTTCAGACAATTAAGTTGCTATAATCACTAACTATAAATATGGTGTCAAACAGAGTGAATGACTGACTGACACACACACAGACACACTCACACTACCCGCCCGCGTCACTCTCTTCTGTCACTCTATCACTCTCACTCACTCACACTCGCTCTCACACACGCGGGATGCTCATGTCAAGAGTTGCCAGAGGTCAGCGGAGGTCAACTGGCACCTCAATGAATAATTATACCTCTTGTTTCTTTACTCCTGTTTTATTTCACATTTTCTCATCCCTATCGTTTATCGGTGCCTATTTTTTTAACCTGTAATTGTGTTTTTATTGGCCTATTTTTTTAACCTGTAGTTGTGTGTTTATTGGCCTATTTTAACCTGTAACAAACAAACAACAGTAGAACGTAAACCAACCCTCCTCCCCCCTCCCGAAAAAAAAAATGAAAAAAATAAAAAAAAATGAATACCGATTAGGATGCATGATGTGCTAAGACTTATCACCATTAATTATTTCAGTGTAATTATTTGCTCATTACGAGTTGTGGACGTGTGAGTGATTAATGGAGTCGTATGAGGTTATAGTGCTAGAGCAAATCCAATTATCATAGATTAATTATAGACGCAAATTTAATGTCTCGTTTCGTTATAATTCGGATGACAAGTGCAAGGTGAGATTTTCGAAGATTTCTGGCTGTGTCCATCTTGTTCCCATTTTCCTTCTGTTAAAAAATGAAGGAGAATGGGAAGGTTTTGGACCAGAGAATGGGAAGGTTAGAAAGGAGAATGGGAAGGTTAGAAAGAAGAATGGGAAGGGTTGAAAGAAGAATGGGAAGAGTTAAAAGAAGAATGGGAAGGGTTGAAAAAAGAATGGGAAGGTTAGAAAGAAGAATGGGAAGGGTTAAAAGGAGAATGGGAAGGGTTGAAAGAAGAATGGGAAGGGTTGAAAGAAGAATGGGAAGAGTAGAAAGAAGAATGGGAAGGGTTGGAAGAAGAATGGGAAGAGTTAAAAGAAGAATGGGAAGGGTTGAAAGAAGAAGGGAAGAGTTAAAAGAAGAAGGGAAGGGTTGGAAGAAGAATGGGAAGGGCTGAAAAAAAAAGGGAAGGAGTGAGAAATGTATATGCCTGACTTTTGTGTGTGTAATTATTTTTGCTTCACACTTTCCTTGTCTCGTGTGTGTGTGTGTGTGTGTGTGATGACTTTTCCTTCATACTTTCCTTGTCTCGTGTGTGTGTGTGTGTGTGTGTGTGGGGTAGTAACATCTGCTGGGAATTTTATCTGTCTTTCTTACGGTTCCATTATATATTTATTTTCAAAACAATATCACTTTATCTCATCATCATCGTCATCATTATCATCATGCAAGGTGAGTGAGTTATAGTGAGTTATTTTATGAGTTAATGAGTGATGAGTGAGTGAGGAGTTTGTAAGTACTCGAAAAGAAATGACTGTAAGATATTATTACAGATATATTTTTGCTGCATGAGAGAGAGAGAGAGAGAGAGAGAGAGAGGACAGCACACACATAATTATACAGCTCGTCAGAGAGAGAGATAGAGAATGCACAAACACACTCACACACACACACACAGCCCGTCAGAGAGAGAACACACACACACACACACACTGAGGGGGGGAGGGATAGAGAGATAGGACATACACACACACACACACACACACACACACACACACAGATAGAGAGAAGGGAGGGAAGATAGACACACACACACAGACAGAGGATGCACATAGAGAAAGAGAGAGAGATCACTCGCACACATTCAGAAGGGAGGGGACACACACACACACACACACACACACAGAAAGGGAGAGTACTCAGAAATGAATGACACATAACGGAGGTAGTAATTATTATATAGGCAGACTAACAAACCACTTCTACTTACACCTACCTACCTATCTACCTACCTATTTTCTCACAGACACATACACACCATCCCTCCCTCACACACACACACACACACACACACACACACACCACTCTCCCTCTATCTCTCTCACACAGATGCACACACACACACCATCCCTCCCTCCCTCTCCCTTACACACACACACCATCCCTCCCTCCCTCTCCCTTACACACACACACACCCATCCCTCTCTTTCTCTCCCTTACACACACACCATCCCTCCCTCACACACACACACACACACACATACACACACCATCCCTCCTCTCTCTCACTCACACACACACACACACACACACCACTCTCCCCTCTCTCTCTCTCTCTCTCACACACACATACCACTCTCCTTCCCTCTCCCTTACACACACATACACACACACACCACACTCTCCCCTCTCTCTCCCTCTCACACACACTCACACCACTCTCTCTCCCTCTCAATCATCATGTCCCATTACCCAATTAAGACCATCACCCATTAATGATATTTAATGAGAGACTAATTAAGACACTTGCTAATTGGAGTTGAAGGGACAGTTTGTTACACACACACACACACACACACACACACACACACACACACACACACACACACACACACACACACACACACACACACACACACCCACACACACACACACACACACACAGAGAGAGAGAGAGAGAGAGAGAGGAGAGAGAGAGAGAGAGAGAGAGAGAGCGAGAGAGAGAGAAAACACACACACAGAGCGAGAGAGAGAACACACACACACAGAGCGAGATAGAGAAAGAGAGAGAACACATACACATAGAGAGAGAGAACACACACACACACACACATAGAGAGAGAACACACACACACATACACATAGAGAGATAGAACACACACACACACAGAGCGAGAGAGAGAAAGAGAGAGTACACACACACAGCGAGAAAAAGAGAAAGAAACACACACACACATAGAGAGAGAACACACACACACAGGCTATAAGTTTCCAAGATGCGGTTTCCTAGTGAAATACAAGAAACATCCGGGAATATTAATTTGCTCTCTCTCTCTCTCTCTCTCTCTCTCTCTCAGTCGAATATGTGTGTGTGTGTGTGTCGAAGGTAAAGGTGTGTTTGTGTAAGTCGAATATGTGTGTGTGTGTGTGTGTGTTTTATGTCGAAGCTGTACTGTATATGTGTGTGTGTGTGTAGGTCGAAGTTGAAGGTGTGTGTGTGTGTGTTTACTGTATCGTTATGTGTTTGTTTACATGCTTGTATGTCTGTTTGTTTGTTCTCTGATGCAACACACACTCACACACACTCACACACACACACAAACACACACAAACACAGAGGAAGACTGTAGACAGGCCCACACACACACACACACACACACACACACACACACACACACATATACAAGGTTTATGAATACTAATGTTCCACTTGATTTGTCTCACTCTGCACACACACACACACACACACACACACACACACACACAGACCAAATACATAACCACCCACTCTTTTAAAAATTGCTTGGATTATTATTATTATTATTATTATTATTATTATTATTATTATATAT
>JAWQEG010005790.1:0-54888 GCA_033782935.1 Petrolisthes cinctipes | reverse complement strand
ACCCTACCCCCCATTAAAATAGGAGAGAAGACCCACCCAGAGTGAAGGTTAATTAGTATCCCAAAATACACTTAATAGTCAGCAACAACACCCCCAACACACACAGCAAACCCCCCTTCCCCCCCACACACACGGCAACCTCCCCCTTCAACCCCCCCCACCTACACACGGCAACCCCCCCTTCCCCCCTCCCCCCCCACACACACACGGCAACCCCCTCAACACCCCCCCCACACACACAGCAACCTCCCCCCCTTCCCCCTCATACACACGGCAACCCCCTCTCACCCCCACCCACACACACGGCAACCCCCTCACCCCACCAAACACAAGGCAACCTCCCCCTCTTCCCCCCACAGCAACCTCCCTTCCTTCCCCCCCCCCCCGCCCCACACACACACACACACACGTCTGAACCCTCGTTAATTAATGACCCGAGTTGTTTCCATCTTTGCACAGAAGGTAATTATTTCAATCTCATTTACAACCTTTAATTGGGCAGACTTTTAAATACGTTTGTCCAACAAGAGATCAAAGGAGAATTTTCAAGGCTTTGTTTATTATAATATACAGTACTTCCCCCCTAAAAAAAAAAAAGAAATAAAAATAATAATAATAATAATGATAAGAATGATAATAATAATAATAATAATAATAATAATAATAATGATAATAATATTAATAACAGTAATAATAATAATATCAAATAATAATAATAATAATATCAAATAATAATAATAATAAAATCAAATAATAATAATAAAATAAAAATTTAATAATAATAATAAAATCGACATAAAAATACAAAAGATGCTGCCTAGCGCTGTTCCAAAACTCCCGAGAATATTATTATTAAAGTAAGTAAAGCGACTTCCATGTATGTGTTTAAAAATGCAAGCCTTATTCGCCCAAGGAAATTCAGGTGTTATAAATATACATGTAGACAACAACAACAACAACAACATCATCATCATCACCATGTTGTGTTTTGGGTTCGTTTAAATACGTTTTTTTTTTTTTTTTTCATATTTTTTTTTTCTTTTTTTTTTTGCAGGGGGAGGGGAAGACAGTGCATAAATTTTAACGTTGCTCTTTTGTTTCTCATCCTTCCGCCGGTGCAATCTTATTTTCCTCCAAAGTATGAAGGTAAAACAAAAACAACAACAACAACAACTGGGGGAAAGAAAATAGATGGACAAGAAAAGAAAATTAGCTGCCAGAGAGAGAGTGGAGCGAGAGAGAGAGAGAGAGAGAGAGTGGAGCGAGAGAGAGGGGGAGTGGAGGCAGTAACTTAAATAGAGAGAGAGGGGTGGGTTGGGGGGGGCGAGAGAGAGAGGGAGTGGAGGCAATAACTTCGAAAGAGAGAGAGAGAGAGAGAGAGAGAGAGAGAGAGAGAGAGAGAGAGAGAGAGAGAGAGAGAGAGAGGAGAGAGAGAGAGAGAGAGAGAGAGAGAGAGAGAGAGAGAGAGAGAGAGGCATAAATTTCATCAGAAAGAGAAAGAAAAGGGAAAAAAAAGGCATAAATCTCATGAGAGAGAGAGAGAGAGAGAGAGAGAGAGAGAGAGAGAGAGAGAGAGGCAGTAATTTCGTCAGGGAGAAAGAGAAAAGCATTTTGTTAACATCACCGGCGAAGACACTGAAATTTCCGCTCCAGTTGAGTTTTGGTGGGAAAGGAACGAAAAATATTGGTGAAATTTTTAACCTCCATCAGTCTTTAAAGAACCCTGTGATCGTGTATAAAAATTGGAGGCTTCTGATTCCTCCTGAGCACGCCACGAAACAAACTCCTTCCATACAGGTGTGTGTGTGTTTCGTGGCAATTTTTGAAGGACTCGTTTATCTCCAATTTTCTGACTACATCACAGGGTCCCTTAAGGGGGTGCGGGAGTAGGGGACAGGCTTGGGGGGGGACTGGGGGGGTGCGGGAATAAGGGGACAGGCTTGGGGTGCGGGGATAGGGGGACAGGCTTGGGGTGGGTAGAAAGCCTGTTCCATATTCCCACACACCCCTAACCCCCCCCCAAGCCTGTCCCCCTACTCCCGCACCCCCCCCAGACCCCCCCCCCCAGCCTGTCCCCCTATTCCTGCACCCCCTTAAGAGTATATCATAACATTGACTGTCACTCCACATTATAATCACCATGTTTTATATAGATCATAATGTCCATGTTAGTACAATTACCATTCTTAAGGTTCTATCTATTCCACTTTACAAAACAATATATATCCACATCAAGGATATTAATGTTTTTAGTATAAAGTTAAATATATCACTTCATTATTATACAGAAACTGGGCCAGCAATGAGAAACAAGAGAAGTGTAGTAGATGTGTAATGATACGTATAAATCTTGTGACATTAGGTTATCGTACTTTAATAACCTAATCAGTAATATAAACTGACATTATTTAATTTTATCCTGGATGAACTTGTTCCGTATACAATTGCCAGCACTTATAACTGGTACAGGAGAAGAGGAATGGCAATACTGTCTGTACCAGTTATATAAGTGTTGGCAACTGTGCAGAACAAGCCTCAGCCAAATTAGGATGCATCTTCAAAGAGGAAAAATTTATATACTTAAAATGGTTTTGCTTTTAAGGGGGTGCGGGAATAGGGGGACAGGCTTGGGGGTGTTTAGGGGGGTGCTGGAGTAGGGGACAGGCTTGAGGGGGTTTAAGGGGGTGCTGGAGTAGGGGACAGACTTGAGGGGGTTTAGGGGGGTGCTGGAGTAGGGGGACAGACTTGGGGGTGGGGGGGAGAGGGGGATGCGGGAATAGGGGACAGGCTTTCTACCCATACCCCAAGCCTGTCCCCCTATTCCCGCAACCCCAAACCCCCCCCCCTCAAGCCTGTCCCCTACTTCCGCACCCCCTTAATTTATATGTCAGTTGATTTTATTGGTCACGAGGATCATGTCACATTACCAAAAAAAAATATTAACTTTCTCCAACTCCGCGAAAAAAAAAAAAAAAAAAAAAGGAGAGAGAGAGGGAGAGGGAGAAATGGAGAGTGAATGACGAGATGACGGCAACTACTCAACTCCCCGACCTCCCCCTTACCTCATATTCCTCAACGCATCGACGACGAAAATGGCTGGAAATCTGCATGTCGAACGGTGCATACGGGCTACTCGAATTTAGATCAGGCCACAACGAGTTTCTGATGGGCGAGGGAAAAGTTGGGATGGGTTGGGATGGATGAGGAAATGGTGGTGCGTTGACGGGTTAGGCTGCAATTTGGATGGTTGGTTGGTTGGTTGGGGGGAGGATAAGGATGATAGATAGATAGGGTAAAAGATAAGGGTTGGGGTGTGTGTGTGGGGGAGGGAGGGGGGGAGGGAGATAGTGTGAGGAATGAGGGGATGTAGAAAGGGGTTGGGGGGGACAGGAAAGAGATGAATGAAAGGGAATGTAAGGTGGGGAATAATAGATGATAAATAGGGTAAGAGATGAGGGTGAGGGTGTGTGTGTGTGTGTGTGTGTGAGGAATTGGGGGAGGGGGGCGTAGAAAGTGGGAGTGGAAGACGAATGTAAGGTAATGGAAGGTGGGGGATAATAGATGATAATAGATATGGTAAAAGATTTGTGTGTGTGTGTGTGTGTGTGTGTGTGTGTGTGTGTGTGTGTGTGTGTGTGTGAGGTAGGATGGTGTGAGGAGTGGGGAGAGTGCAAAGAAGAAAAAGACGAAAGGTAAGGAATAATATAGGATAAAGTGGAAATAGATGAGAGTGGGAGGGGGAGGAGAAAGGATAAAAGGATAGTGTGAGGATCAATGAGAAAAATACGAATGTAGGGGAATGGAATAATAAAGGATAATAAAGGGAGAAAGAGGAGGGGGAGGGGAAATGAAGGAAGGGTAGTACGGGGAATAGGGGAGGCGTAGAGGGGAGAAAGACGAAGATAGGGAAATGGAAGGTAGGGAATAAGAGGATAATAAAGGGAGAAAGAGGAGAGGGAGGGGAAATGAAGGAAGGGTAGTACGGGGAATAGGGGAAGCGTAGAGGGGAGAAAGATGAAGATAGGGAAATGGAAGATAGGGAATAAGAGGATAATAAAGGGAGATGTGGGTAAAGGGGATCTGTGATGTGGAAGAGTAAGAGTAAATGGGAGAGGGAATGGGGGATATGGATGGTGACAAAATACAAGAGGGATGGAGAGGGGAAAGTAAGAAAGAGGAGATGGGGGAAAAGTAGGAAAGAGGCAAAGGAGGAGGAGGAGGAGGAGGGAAAAGTAGGAAAGAGAAGGAGGAGGAGGAGGAGGGAAAAGTAGGAAAGAGAAGGAGGAGGAGAAGGAGATGGAGGGAAAAGTAGGAGAGAGAAGGAAGAGATGGAGTGAAAAGTAGGAAAGAGACGAAAGAGGAGGAGAAAGAGTAGGAGGGTAAAATGAGAATGTTGTAGGGGAGAGAGTAAAATATATAGAGATATACACGATAATAATGATGATGATGATTGTGGGTAAAAAAAAAAAAAAAAGAACTGAAGTACAATTATTTCCTCCAAGCTATGCCAAGAAAAGGACAACATAAGTATAAAATAATGACGAGGTCTGTTTTGCAGCACATTTAGGAGGAAGCAAAGGCCCTCACAGTCGCCAATAAAAGAAAAATAATAAAGATTAATAAAAAAAAAAAAAAAAAAAAAATAACACAGGGTACGTGGGAAGGACAACGACGAAAGAGGAGATAGTACAAAGAATAAAAGGTGAGAAAAACAGGAAGAAGAAAAAGGTGAGAGGGGAAAAGGGGGAAAGAAGTTTTAGAAGTGAAAAAAAACCTGACGACTAACCTGAACGTGGGAAAGGGAAAAAATATTTGTGTCAGAATGAAAAAAAAATATATATATTGGATGGAAACGTATAGCGGAAAATAGCAGTGATAAATATAACGAACACTTTTACTACTACGAGGGAGAAGGGGAGGAGAAGGGGAGGAAAGGGGGAGGGAGGGGGGAGGGAGAAGGGAAGGAAAGGGGGGAGGAAGGGGGGGGGGATGGTTTTAATTACTAGTCTGTGTAGCTATCTGTTACCCAAACCCATGATTATTTCTCGTCAAATATAGGAATGAGACTACCACAGGAACTACTACTATTATTACTACTACTACTACTACTACTACTAATAATAATAATAGTAATAATATAGGAATGAGACCACCACAGGAACTACTACTACTACTACAAATAATAACAATAATATAGGAATGGGACTACCATCTCCACAAAAAATACTATACTATAAAATAATAATAATAATAATAATAATAATAATAATAGTAATAATAGTAATATAGGAATGGGACCACCACCTCCACCACGACTACTACTACTACTACTACTACTACTACTACTGTCCTTCAATTAATTTTACCCAGCAGAACCTACTACAGTATAAAATAGAAAACAAAAATAAAGATAGATCATAACACACAAAAGGAATGAAGAAGGTGCGAAGAGAAAAGGTGAAATTATAAGAGAGAGAGCAGAAGCTAGACGTAATGTTGGAGATGGGAAAAATACACAGAAATGTAAAAGACGTGAAGAGAAAAAGGAAATTCGCCGAGTTAAATAGAGTCGGAATTGAGAGAAAACGGAATGGGAAAGAGACTTTGTGTGAGTTCGTTGGGTTTTCACTCTCGACCCAAAAAAACAGCAGGGATCGAGAGGCCGCCCGCCCACCCACCCGATTGTCAGAAAGGGCGTGAACTATGCGATGTAAGGGTACGGTACTATATAAATGATAGTATATGTAAGGCATAATTTGGAGGTGATCACGGAAAAAAAAATACAATAATAATAATAACAACAATAATAATAATAATGATAATAATAATAATGATAATAATAATAATGATAATAAACAATAATAATTCATTGCAATTCAACAATCCCACCAACAGTTACCAAAATGAAGAATGCTAAAATTATTGATGATTAATATACCTAAATACTACCGTATGTAAAGATGTTTTAATTAAGGGAGTGAGATGCTCTTTTTAACAGAGATTACTCAAGTTTAGGCTAGACAGTTTGCAATTTTTTTTTTTTTTCGTACATATTATACTTCTTGGGGCACATTTGGAAAGATTATTATGAGCCTCCAATATTATTTTAACCCTCTTTATTAATGGGACTCTTATCCACCCTCTTCGATGCTTCCCTCTCCCCTTCTCCTGTGCAGTTTAGTTTAGCAGCTAGTTGACTACCTGTATTATATTTTAAGGGCCCTGTGATCATGTATAAGAGTTGGAGGCTTCTTCTGATTCCTCCTGACCATGCCACGAAACAAGCTCCTTCCATATAGGTGCTGTTTCTTGGCAATATTTGAAGGACTCGTTAACCTCCAATTTTCTTACTATATCACAGGGTCCCTTAAAGGCTACCAATTTCTAACTACATATTCTAGTATAGGGGATACACTCAATAACTATTTGCCGAGTATATTATTTTTTCTTACGTATCTAAATTCTATGTAACCTATTAGCAAAGCAAATAATAAAAATGAAACACACAAATATACACCAAAATAAGAACGTTTATATGACGAGATTTTTTCACTCCAACGAATATGTAGAGAGAGAGAGAGAGAGAGAGAGAAGAGAGAGAGACTGACTGTAGGAACACACACACAGTAACACATTTTTATCATGCCCTCGATCCGGATACAACACTACCATAGGCTACTCTCCACCATGCTCTCCACCTGCCATATACACACACTATTGCTCTCCGGACCTAACCTCACGCTTTTTTTTTTTTTTTTGCGAATATACCTCGCCAGTACTTAATTGCCTTCGAAACTGGGGAACAAACCTCACCCACACGAAACTCGGTGCTTTTTATATTTACAGATTCTCTATAATGATGATAATTTCGTGTTTACAGTAGTTATTATTTTGTTCCCAGTGTTGTGAATCTTATTTGCATTTTGTATTGTAGGTTTGATCACTTTTCGGTTGTTATAAGCACCGTGAATCGTTCAAATAGCTAAATTTTCGGTCATAAGCATTTGTTTTATTTATTACATACAGAGAAAAAATTGAGTTATGCCAGGAATACTTTGAGGAGGTACAGCAAGCACACAATCGTTGTTCTATATGTTTAAGGCTTATTGAACGATTTTTACCATCTGGAAAATTGTCTAGTGTTAATTATAATAACAGTGCAAAAGCCATAAGCCGTTGTTCGAGGGTAATGCTTCGATAATAATATATATGGTGTTAAATCAGTTGCACCAAGCCACCAACTCTATACATAATTGTCTAAATCGTGAGAACTGGTGCCATGATTATCTGTGTGTACGAGAGGGTTAATGGAGATAGTTGGTTGAATGTTAGGCTCTTGTCGAGTAAACCCTGGCAATAACGCTTCATCTTCCCCTACGAATTGGTGCATGATGGGACATAGCGAGGGTGATGCAGTGCTAAGGCATTGTGGTGTGCACATATTTCAGTACCTCAGATGATCCTAAGGTTTCCGATGTAAATAAACAGATAAGCTTATAACAACACTGCATAGATGTTTTTCGAAACCTGATAATAAAGTACTGTACTTTTATGATGGACACAACACAGAAAAGTGTTATCTGTGAGACAGAGGCGCCATGGACTGCTGAAGAATAGAAAGGGAGTGACAATAGTTTGAATGCGTGTCCAAATCCTTAACCTCGTGCCCACATCAACGCAGGTAATACCCCACCCCCTAAGCCTAAGGGATTCAGGAACAAAAATAAACATAAGAAAATCGATGATTCTGACAACTAAACTGAATGTAGTCCCACTCACCTTGCTCCATGAGGGCTGCACTTCCTGTAACTAACTTTGTTAAGGGTGTCCCAAAATACCAAGTCTTGTAGGCTCATTTCCTCACTACGAAGTTCGGCAGTCAGTCTCGCGCATCTGAAACATGATACTGTACTAAACTAACGATGTCGTTTTCTGCAATGCCGGAAATGTTTTTTTATTTCAGAGTAATTTTCAAAGTTTGTGGAGCACATGCAAAATGTTATGTTACTTGTTTCCGATTGTACTGTTTATTATACTGCGATACAAGATATTTGCGTATTATGACGAATATCTAGTCCATTGTTGGTTTAAAGGACTGTCCACACTAACGGGCAAACATTTTAACATATCCATCGGAAACAGAGGGTTAATTGCAGGAATAATACGTGTCTGGTCTACTAGACAGCAGTAGTCAACGGAAGCAATCTTTCATTAACATCAGCCCGGTGTGGGCCCGAGGGCAGCTGGTACGCGGTAAGTGCTCCATCTAGTACCGGGTAACACTGGCGTTTACGCTGCTCAAGTAGTGAGAGAAATACACTGTGCCGGACATGCGGCAAGCCTTCCGACATCTACAGTCAGTGGCAACAATTATAGTAATGTACAGCCATGGCTGATAGTGCTGGACCAGGGTCCAAGGAGTGTTGGAGAGCAACTGAATAGAGTTCGAAAAAGTGAGTCTTCTAAACCCCTCTCAACGTTGAGAATGGTTTGGATAATTCACTTGTTCGAACTCTTGTTTAGTTGCTCTCCAACACTCCTTGGACCCTGGTCCAGCACTATCAGCCATGGCTGTACTTGCTACCAAAGTTTTGTTGAAGTAGAACTTCGATGCCTTAAGGATTTACGGTTTTAGTGGTTACTTGCTGGAAGGCATCGAAGCCTTTTGTAGAGGCAAAAGCATGTGTCGGGCAGAAGCGATCCGAGTGAAAATTTTGATAGTGTAAGGTTGACGCAAGGGTGACTTATGTGACTATCTGTTCAATGTCTATATGGATGGTTGTATGAGGGAGATGAAGGTCAAAGTGGATGGCCTGGGAGCCAAGCTGAGTCTGAATGGAGTAAATTGGGCCTTGGTGGAGAGTATATTTGCTGATGATACTGTGTTGATGGCCGAGAGTAAAGCGATTGATTTTCCTACACCCTAAAGAGTGGGAATGACAACTGGTGTGAGTGGATGGAGCAGGTGAGGGAGTTAAGTACTTGGGAACAGTTCTGTGTAAACATGGAAGGAGAAATTAGGGAGATAGCAGTGAGGGGTAGACAGGTCATAGGATCACTGGGGAGAATGATGAAGGGAAGAAGTGTGAGCATGGAAGTGAAAAGAGGACTACGAAATAGTATAATCCTGCCAAGACCGACATATGTCTCTAAGACATGGATATGAGGGGCTCACCAGTCTAGAACAGGTGCAGTGGAAACGAGTTACTTGAGAGGAGCATGTGGACTTACCAGGTGGGATGGAGTAAGTAATGAGTGTGTATATAAGAGATGTGGTAAGAGTGAGAAGGCAATTGGTACATAGGACATGTGGAGAGAATGAAAGATGTGGAGTTTGCAAAGGTGTAAGTGAAGTTGTGGGACCTGGTGTGAGGCAGACCACCAGTCAGATGGTAGAGTGGAAGATTACGCGAAGGGCTTGACTAAGTAAGGAGGGAGTGCCGTGGCCACCCCCATCGGGAGAGTTCCAGGAGGGAACGAGGCATCAGAGCTATAGATATATAGATAGAACTAATAAAAAAAATGTCATTGCCATTACACATACTGCACTTCAGTGATAGATACCATTGTACATATTGGGTGACACTCAAAACCAAAGAAAATTTTCAAATAAATTTAATAACTGGAGGGGATTATTTTGCACTGATAATTTTCAAAATAAACCTTAATATATGCAACAGAAAACCTTGCTTGAGATAACTTTCATTCAAAATAAATATAAACTGCACAAAATTGAGAAAATTAACTTGTACAAACCATGTAACAGTAAAAAGCTAAGGAACATAACTAAGCAGAATTTTTTCCATTGAAAGTATTCAACAGTTACCAAAAAGATGCCTTTGTTAAACACCAAAGGTTAGTGGAATACACTACAATACTTTCTAACAAACTATCAGTAGAAATAATGCCATCGCACATTATGCACATCAACGAAGTAAAACAAAGTAAATACCAAGTGTTCTCCAAAACCCAAATTAAATTTTATATAATTATACACTTTAAATAACATAAGCAACAGTAGCCTTTCCTTGGGTTAAGTTAAATTCAACAACTGCAAAGAAAAATAAAAAGGACTAAGAACGAACGAAGCCAATGTAGCTAACTTTAATCATAACTTTTCCCAAAGTTGAAATGTAAATCTTAAAGTATAAACATAAGTATCAAGATTATATGGGTACACTCTACCCAAATAATACAGATTGTTAACTTTCCCAAATCAGATCACCAGAAAATCATAATCAGACCAAAATCACAATCTTTCTACTCTTCTGTGGCTATTTTATCCTCAGGGCACTCTACTGCACCATGAAGCAGCATGGAAGATAAGACCTTTTCATCTTTAGGTTTACTATTCATGGGCTGAGGTGTTTCAGTGCCAGGTTCAACACCATTTGCCTGGACTTCCTGACCCGGTGCTGATGTGAAGTCGGTTTCTTGTTGAACGGTTGTGCTGGTGTCTGAATGGGATAATGTGATTGTTGGGATGGTGCCCAGAGGTGGAGCCATGTCATTCACTTCCTCTTGTTTCACAGTCTTGTCCGATTTCTCCATGCCTAGCAGTTTCTCATTTTCTGCTTCAATCTCATCTTCCAAAAACTTTACAAACTGATCCACACACTCTTCCATCACCATAGAATCCACCACCACATTCCCCTTGTTTATCCCATCTAATTTTTCTTCAGCCTTTTCCACATCATCCAGGATCTCCACCGTCTTCCCATTCAATTGTTTCTCTCCACTTCCCATCATCTCTACCTTGTTCTCATCAACCTCTTCCGAAATATCTATTATAGACGCCTCACCAATTTCATCTGCTCGAGCTCCAGCCTCTTTCACATCCATGACCAGTGACCCATCTACCACCTCTCGATGACCTGTCTCATCTAAAATTTCTATCACATCAATTTCAATCCTTGCAACTTCTTGCACTCCCCTATCCCTCTCAATCTGTACATCATCATCATCACCACCATTAATTTCTACATCATATACCTCTCCTGCAGCTTTAAAACTTTCAATCTTACTTTCTGCATCATCCTTCTGTGTCTCCGGTTCAACTGCTTCGATCACGGACACATCTGGCTCCAGGACAGGTATACGGCCCATCAGATTGGATGAAGCTGGAAATTTAGAGTGTTCAATAATTATATTACTATCTACATACTGATTCACCTTTGTGTCCACATTTCTTAAACAATAATCAATATTAACAGCTACATTTATTAATCCCACCAAGGAACCATGAGAAAATATTTTACAATCATTCCCACCAAGGAACCACAAAGATATAATCATCTCACCAAGGAACCATGCGGATATATCTTACTCATAATATCAGGAGTGCTGGAGCTGTCATCCATGCCTCTTTTTTGGTGTGTTGGGCGTCCCTGCTCTTCCTCCAGAATGGCATTACACACGGACTCTACTGGCTCCCCGTGCACAGCCTCGATCCTTTCCATAATTGCCTTGATGCTGGAGAGTCTGGAGATACGATTCTCAACCTCCCTCATCAGTGAAGGCACGACCACAACTTTCAGTTTCTGGCCCTGGGGAGTAAATGTTTAGTTAGTTCATGGCATGGCAAGATTAATATCCATAATTACTGTGTTTGTGCATGGGAATGCAACTATTACACCTCTCTCCTACACATACTACTTCATTTGAATCCAGTGTTCCCTCCCTCCTTCCCTTTCCTCGACTTCTCCCTCCCTTTAATCAAATGATGTTCTATCCCTCCCCCTCCAACACAGTCTTTTTCCCTTACATGAGAACCTAATGCTTTCTCCTTCCTCAGAGATGCAGCCACAGGACAAGGATCCTTGGCCCAATTATATGGTTTTGACAAGGTTCTCCCCACCAGAGCCGCCTTCAGAATATCACTGTAAGAGCAGAATGCTGCTGCCATCCACGTCACTGCACTCATCACCTCCCAGCTGGCATTTCGGTAACTCTTCTGCAATACAACAAGGTCAAAGTTTCAGTTCATATGACTAGTAAAACTGTCTACCAAGTTTTTTAAATACTCATGTCACAACCATAGCAAACCCCAATCACCTGTATGCTTGTTCAAAGTTCATTCTGGGGTAAATTCTTAAGTGTTGGTCTGTCTATACATACGTATATACAGTACAGTACAGTACAGTACAGTATATATATATATATATATATATATATATATATATATATATATATATATATATATATATATATATATATATATATATATATATATATATATATATATATATATACACACACTGTACTGTACTGTATATATATATATATATATATATATATATACACACTGTACTGTACTGTATATACGTATGTATAGACAGACCAACACTTAAGAATTTACCCCAGAATAAATAAATATATATATATATATATATACATACTGTACTGTACTGTATATACGTATGTATAGACAGACCAACACTTAAGAATTTACCCCAGAATAAATAAATAAATATATATATATATATATATACACACACACACAAGATTGTTGTCTCCCCGATTCATCAATAGAAGTCATACACACCATCATACTAAATTTCCACACACTGAATATTGTAAATCTTAATCTATAAGCTTGAGTGAATAATAATGTAATGAGTTACAGTACTGAAAAGAAATCTCCCATAAATTAGTCCTATGCTGTACAGAGATTTTAGTTTTTAGAAACAGTACCTGCCACTTCATGAAACTGCAAAGAAGATTAGTATACGGAGGCGGGTTCTGGGTTGTTCCAACTCTCTCGCACTCATTTTTCATTTCTGAGAGTAGAATCTGAAATAACTGTTTTTTTAGTACAAACCCCTTCCATGCTATGATGAATTAATTTAATCATGTGGCATCCTATCAAGCTCAAAAAATCTATGGTGGCTTCTGAGTATACATTTGTATTCCATGTAATTGGGGTTCACCCAAAACACTGCTCCCTCTAATCTGTGACAGTTGGTCTATCAATGATGCTCAAGGTTTTAAGGAAACTGTTCAAAAATATTTTCCAACATGTACAACTATACAGCATCAACACAATAACAAACCATTACATCTTCAGATGAACTGAATACAGTAAAAACTTTGGCCTAATGGGTGTACTGTACCTTTAACTGTGTTATCTTAGAGCCTGTTACTGGTTTGACATCTCTCCAAAATTGCCTGACACTGTTTTTAGCCTCCTGTGTATGGAGAGAAATGGGTCTTCATAAATCACATGCCAATTTAGTGGTGTTTTAACATACTGTAAAAAAGTTTATCAACAGTCCTGTTGAGAGGTATAGTATCTGATAACTAATATCTGACAGTCACTAATGAAAGGTGTACACATTTATATTTCACTAATGTCATTTATTGGAATGCAACACTGACAAGAATATAATAATGGAAACATCTTCCAAGCACGCCCATTTATAAACATGTCCCATGAAAGTCCCTCTCATCCATCCAGTAAGTCCTAATGCCAGGCAAGGCAACCTACAATGTCATAGGAACATCATCAAGGGCTATGGTAAGTCCTTGCAGAAGCACTACTGACCTGAGAGGTTTGGGGGAGCTTCAGGAGCGCCTCACCACGGTCACTGAGAGACTCGTAAGTTTGGTCAGACATGTGTTCTGGCTCCAGTAACACCAGCACCCGACACACGGCTGACATGGGGTCCACCAAGCACCACAGCTCATTACGCACCTTGCATACACTGAACAGGATCTCAGCCACATTGGACACCTACAAGACAGTTATATTTTCTACACCACCTTTTAAGCATGTTGGGCATCTACATTTCCTCAGAACACAAGCAATTACCAAATTTACAGTAAAAGTACTGAAAACTTTTCATAAAGTAAAGGGTTTTTAACCTTACTCATACATCTGAAGGCAAGCAACTTAACACTCGAGCATGGCTGATGCCTACGATGTGTTTTAGGAAAACAAAAATAACTATGTTCGCACACAGACGCCACTTTGGTGTCCTAATTTTGTTAAAATCCTTGTTAAAAGTCAACTTTTGGGCAGATTTAGTTCAAATTTGGATGCCACATAGGCATCCTCAACACAGGTAACATATGAAATAGGATGACACACACACTGTCTGGACAGTCTGACTGCCTTCCTCAGTCAGTTCCCCAATTCAAACTAGCTCTTCCATGAGCGAGGTGTGTCCTGCCACACCCACAAGCACAATTTAAACAAAACCAGGCAGTGCTCTAGTGTTAAGAATGTCAGTACAGTGGTACCTCAGTTCTCGAACTTAAACCATTCCAGAAGGCTGTTCGAAAACTGAATCAATTTTTCCCCAAAAAATTACTGTAAATTGGATTAATCCGTTATAAACCTCCAAAATTTACGAATCATGAAGCATTTTAAGTAAAAATATTGCTTATTTATACCTGTATAATAACACGATAAACCCTTACTAACTCGGACCACTTGGGGGGAGAGACCCTTGTCGAGTTATCCCAAGATCCGAGAATCAGAGGGCTTAATTTTGATGCGTATGACTGGCCACATGCACTTCCGCCCTCAAAACTACATGTGCATTCACTTGTATCTGTTTCCCATACACAGCTGTGCACACAAAAAAAAAAAAGGATATAAAACTAGAAATATATCTAATAATGTATATTAACATGAAATAAGGTATTGTGGTGTGGTGGAAGGTGAGGAAGTATGGGAATCAGAGCTGGTATTGGTCAGTTTATCAGTCACAGCATACTTGTTGCCCCACACATTATTCCGGCTATTTTTGTGATATTTTTATGCTTACGTCTCGTACAGTAATCTCCTTTCAATGGCACTGAAGAGAAAGCTTTTAAGTGATATTAGTAGTCAACACATTACGTGAAAAAGTCGATATAGTTAAGAGAGAAAAAGTGGCAACAATTGGCCATGCTTTAGGGTTGACCTCAACAATTGTAGCAACCATTGTTATAGACTGTCTATAACTACGTCATCAGTTGGGTTATTTCGTGGGTTTGGAAACCAAAGTTCATGTTCGACAAGACATTTTTTTCTATTAAAATATGTTCGAGAACCGAGGTACTACTGTACTACATACTGTACATACCTTCAAGCTAAGGTTGGGCAGCTCCCTTGTAATGCTGAGGTAAACATCATTCTGATCATCCTCACCACCCTGCAAATGTAAAGTGAATTACAGTAGTAATAATTTGAAGCAGCGGGTTTTAGTGTCCATGTCATTCACAAGAGAAATGCTATCTTGCTTACTTAAATGTTGTACAAGGAAGCAAAAATCCTGTCCATGAAAGAATCAAATGGAAGAAGGAATGTACATTGAAATTTGCAACAAAGAATATTAGCCCTGCCAGGAAGTAGACAAAGGCCACAGGAAACCAGTTTCATTTTCCACCTATTCTCATACAAGCCACAATTATAGAAGCTCTCTAGCAGCCTTCCCTCAATAACATACATTAGCATCACTTCCCTTATGCTTTTTTTTCCATTTTTATAATATACCGGTATGTATATATATATTTTTTATATACCAGGGCCGGTATTAATAAAAGATGATAGACGTACTTTCAAAGTTACTCCTAAAAGCACTTTTAACTACTGCTGCTTCTAGAAGTTACTCAAAAAGTACTTCTAGCAGCAACTTTTACTTAAAAGTAAAAGTTAGTACTAGGAGTTGGAATGTCTGCTAAATTTAGCATGTAGCAACTGTATTTTTTTTTTTTTAATGCCTTATTAAGATTGCAAAATTTATAATAATACTTTGCTATAATTAACTAATATTTTCCTAGCGGGTTTTTGCTTCTGCGTCCGTGATTGGTTGATTTGATGATAATGCTCGTTCAAGGGCTCCTAATGCGACGTGTCCAAACTTCTTATATCTCAGTGCCTTAAATAAAGAATCTGACACGTTATTATGTTTTTAATATAACAAATATTATTATATAATTGCCAAATGACAAGCGAAAACTGGGTAGAGTAGGGAAAATGCGGCTGGTTATTCATTAGGCTCTGAGGTACTGTATCGTTCGAATTCATTCATTTTAGGTCTCGATACACCGTAAATATAAATTAAGCAAAGTTAAAGCATGTTATTTTTTGTAATTTTGATTATTTTTTAACAAGATTCAATACAATTTGAAAATCTAAAGCCTGAAATAGCCTCAAGAAGTAACTAAAGAAATTAAGGATAAGGACCAAGTCAGAGCTACGACGGAAGAACGAACACAGTATTGGCGGGAAGACCAACACCACCTCTCTCCCCCGTCGGCTAGCCTAGTAGCTTCTAACTTTTTACTCTATTTAGGTAAGTTTCTTTATTTGTAGGCGTGTCACCGTGTTGGAACAAAGAGGTATTAGAGGTCCGGTTTCACAGCACTTTGTTGTTATTAGTCATAACAGTAACGACCTAATACACACCATCCTCACCCACCCTAATGCAGCCCAACCCAATTCAAACTAACCTAATACACATCAACCTAACCCAACTCAACCTAATCTCATCTAAACTAACCTAATACACACCAACCCAACACAACCTAATACAACCTAACCTAACCTAAAACACACCAATACAACCAAACCTAACCTAACTCACTAAAACATTACACTACAATAACCTAAGCAACATCACAACTTTGTATATTATTTTTGCAACCAACACTCATTCGTCACATTCTTCACCCACGGGGAAAAAAAAAGATAAATAAATAAATAACGCTGTTAAAAGTAACTTTTAAGCCCTTAAAAGTCCTCCGAACCACTTCTACCTTTCAGCCAATTTGAAAGTAACTTCTAAAGTTAAAAGCAACTTTTAGAAGTACTTTTAGGAGTTAGAAGCGATTTTCAACTTTGTGAGTAACTTTTAGCTTTAAAAGTCTTTATTAATACCGGCCCAGGCCTCTTCATCTCCACATTGGAGGTAACCCTTTTCTAGGGAAATCTTACAGAGGAAGGGTTCCCCGTGTCCCTCACTCCGCGGCTATTGCACCGTAACCAGGACCCCAAGTCAGCTTCGACTATGGTTGCCTAAACAGGAAGGCCTCATACAGCAGACCCAAATCCTGTACCCCCTGCTCACTGGGTGGTAACCTCTGGCAACAGCGAGAGATATTTAGTGTCCTGAGCAGGACTTGAATGTTGGACCACAGAAACTGCAGCCGTGCACTATACCACTGTGCTAGCCAGAGGCTTCCTCTGAATTCCTAAGCCAAAAACAGCTTCCTATTTTTATTTCAAACTTTCTCCAACTACCTTACTGAAAACACTTGATCCACATGTCCTTTGCCAACACTATAGCCTCCATGCTTCCCACTCACCAATTCCTCTGATCTTTCATACACCATCTCAACAATCATTCTACCATACATCACATCTACTTTAGACATTCTTCTGCAGTTATCACTACTCTGCTCTCCCTTATAATTTTGTAGGAGTACATGCATTGTCATTCTCCAGTCCTCAAGAATTCGTACACAGAGCATTGGTTAAAAGGGGTCTTTATTCTACACTTACAGGCAACCCCGGTTAACGAACGGGTTACATTCCTAAAACACCGTTCGTTGCATGAACCAATTATAACAGGTTAGGCTCCAATGCTCCTAATATAACATGCTGGTGGAGCGTAAACAAAGCTAGAGTTTATCATAGTAAAAGGTTTAAATAAAATACAAACTGTATACCATTTAAGCAGTATTATTTTACACAAAATGACGAGCAATCCTATTAGTTTTCTCTCCTCTCTCGTGCCTATGAATAATGTCTAGCTTCACTTTGAGAGTAGGGCACTTCCTGGTCCTTTTGGTAACACTAGGCGACATTGCAGGACGTTTGGGTGGCATGATGAGCGAAAGTTACACTGCTTTTACTGCAAGAGAGACGCCGTTATTGTATTTAACTGTAGCGCACAGTGTTGCAAGGTCTGCTTTACAAAATTTCCTTAACTTCACCTTTAGAATTTCCCCTTTTACCTCAATAAATCCCCGTTTACTCTTGAAGATGGTCGTTCGTTTACCATCTTGATATTTTGTCTGGTAGAAATTTCCCCATTCACTCAGGAACAATCTTTATATAATTTCCCTGTGTAACTTCACAATTCCCTAAAACAAGAGAAATTTTCCTGCACCTGGCAACACTGGTAGCGCGGGAGTGAGCGTGCAAGAGCGAGTGGTGCGCATTTTTTCCGATAGAGGCGTTGCTGTACTCAACAGGCGGTCGCCTTGCGTGATGAGGCGGGGCTTTCAAACTTGGTAAAACTTTAGTTATAGCGATTTTGGTGTTCGTTATGCGATCAAATGGTAGTAAAGTAAAACCTTTGTTGTTGTAAAATTTCGTTGTGTGAACATTCGTTCCACGGGGGTTGCCTGTACTGTAGGGATTGTTCTGCCGACTGATTCAAGTATTAACCAAATAACATTACTAATAAAGTTTGGTGTTTGGAAACTTAGTTACAATATTTTCTAGTTGATATGAACCCTTGATGTCAGTGGTGTTTACATATTCCTGAAGCCGACTGTACATCTCCATTCTCCCAAGTGAGCCAACATATTTGACATATCCTCCTCAACCTTTCTTGGTAATAACAAGTACTGTAAACAATAACACCCAATAAATCAAGGACTTACCTCTGCCTCAGCCTGCCCGTGGTCAGCAATGGAGCTGCCAATGCTGTGTAACGACTCGCACGAACTGTTGACAGACAGGTGTTTGTGAAAATTGCAGTATGTATGTACTGAATACAGTACACATGTTTATGTATTTATGTAGATAAGGCACTGATTAAAACTGCCAGGAATTTAAGCTCAGGTGATATTCACATGGGATTTATTGACAAATTTCTTGTAAAACTGTTTCTTTACCTTTTCAGAGAGCAGCTCTGTCCTCTCAGTCCACCACATCTTTCTTATATTTTTACAACTTACCTGGACTTAAAGAGTGGTAAGAGTTCGCCTTCTCCCCTGCTACTAGTTCGGTTCTTGGGGCTGGTTGCCTTCTCCTGCAACATTATATTTGCAATATATTTTACTTACTGGACTGAACCAATTATTCAATAATCACTGTTCTCTGCATCACGCCTTACAATAATTTTCTACTCTCCCTTGGCATTCTTATGACACACACCTAAGTACTGTATTAATTTTTAATCCAATCAAACCTAACCACAAATTACCAATGCACACTGGATTTTCAGACAAATCCATGCTAATCTGAAATAAACTACAAGCCATACTATTCTCCAACCACACTATACAGTTTGAAAGCTGTTTAAACATTCACCTCAACATCCTTAAACTACACTACAAATGTTCACAGTAAAAGCTTCAAGTTGCTGGACATTCATACCTTTCCACATCTCTAAAATACTATTGTACAGTCGGCCTCAGGAATTCGTATACACCACTGACATTATGGGTTCGTAACTAGAAAATTTAGCATATCCATTCCCTAACATCAAATTTTTCTAGTAATGTTATTTGGTTAATACTTGAATCAGTCAGCAGAACAATGAATACAGTGTGTGCAGAATAAAGACCACTTGTAACCAATTCTCTGTGTATGAATTCCTGAGGCCGACTGTACATTCTTACACCTCTTTACCATCACAAATTCCTTCATCTCTCTACTGGACCTTGACGCACCTTGTCTGCCTTGCTGTCCTCTTTGTCAATCCTGCCGTAGCCCAGACGAAGGCACTCCTCATTGATGTTAAGATCCCCAACATGTACCTGAGGTCAATATTTAAAGAGGGTCTGAAAATTTGTGGCACAATCAAGGTGGAAGATGCTCACCCGACTTTATGAACCAAGGACTAATGTTTTGTGCTTGCTTACCTGACATTCTTAACACTGGCAATTGTTCCTGGTA
This sequence comes from Petrolisthes cinctipes, assembly GCA_033782935.1. Lineage (NCBI taxonomy): Eukaryota > Metazoa > Arthropoda > Malacostraca > Decapoda > Porcellanidae > Petrolisthes > Petrolisthes cinctipes. The sequence goes on along the minus strand of JAWQEG010005790.1, from coordinate 35,048 downwards.
TCTCCTACTGGAAGCTAGGGATACAATTTCAAAATACTGTACTAAAGTTAACTGAACTATCTATACTGTATAAATACTATGCTATCTATCTATAGCTCTGACGCCTTGTTCCCTCCAGGAACTCCCCACAGGGGGGTGGTCACAGCAGAAGTGTCTCGAATTTTCCTTGTTCCAACACTCCCTCCTACTTGGTCAACCCTTACTCTACCCCTCACGTTTCTCTCCTTTACATACTCTTTCACTCTGTTCTGCCATCTATCCAGAGGTCTGCCTCTCACACCAGGTCCCACAACTTCACTTCCATACACCTTTACAAACTCCTCACCTTGTATTCTCTCCACATGTCCAAACCACCTCAGAGTATTATGCTTCACTCTCTCAACCACTCCACACTCAATACCAACTGCCTTCTCACTCATACCACATCTCTCATACACACTCATTACTCTCTCCATCCTACCTAGAAACTACATATGTTCCTCTCAAGTAACTCATTTCCACTGCACTATTCTAGACTGATGAGCCCTACTCCATGTCAGTGTTAGCAGGATTATACTATTTCGTAGTCCCCTATTCACTTCCATACTCACACTTTTTCCCTTCATAATCCTCCCCAGTGATCCTATGACCTGTCTACCCCTCATTGCTATCTTCCTAATTTCTCCTTCCATGTTTACACAGAATTGTACCCAGGTACTTAAACTCTTTCACTTCCTCCATCCTCTCACCCCTCAGTTATCTCACTTCGTCCCAGTTGGTACTCCCACTCTGTAAGGTGTAGCAAAGTCAAGCACTTCAGTTTCTGCTCTCTCAAATACCATCACTTTACTTTTACCAACATTCACCTTCAGTTTCCTTTGTTTACACATCCTCTATCCTTTCTGAACCCTCCCTGCTCCTCACTAACTTTAATCCCTGTTACTACAATCAATCTCTCAGTAAGAACCTTCCCATACACCTTCCCCGGTACACTAAGAATGCTTATTCCTCTATAGCTACCACACTCATCCTTATACAAAGGCACAATTATGGCTCTCCTCCAATCCTCTGGCACCTCTCCCTGCCTCCAAGCCAATGTGCATATAAGCAACATCCACTCCACCACTACCTCCCCCCCACACTAACATTTCAGCAGTTATCCCATCCATCCCCGGTGCCTTTCCCATCTTCAACTTTCCTATTCCCTTCCTAATTCTCCCAGTACACCCTGTCGTCTACCACCTGTCTCCATCCCCATATGCTTAGAACAGTTATATCGATTACTGTTAAGAGATAATGACATTGTTATTACAACCATGACATAAATGTTAATAAAGAGAACAGAAAATGCTGCAGTCAATAGAATGCGAATGCTGAGGGTTATCGCTAACCGTAACATAGCGCCTGCCGAAGTGAGTAGCCCTACGTCCCTCCACCTGGATAGTCTTCCCAGTCAGTAGGGACTCCAGCCACTTGCGACCCTGTGGGAGAAGCATAAGGTTGTGAAAACTACACATTAGAATAACAGAAGCACTTCATATGAAAACATGTGATGTGAGACTGATTGAAGAACATTTTGCTTAACGATACTTTAGGAACTTCTAGGTTATTTGAGCCTTTTGGATGCCTGACCTCCAGAAAAAAAAAAGAAAAAAAAAAAAAGAAGTTTACTGTAAATGTATTTTCTTATTTCAACTGTAGTATTCCTAGCAAGAGTGCAAATACTAATCAATTTCATACCGTACTCGTATACCAATTCAATGTCACTGCAAGGTCTAATTTTCCAGTTCCTGTACATTTTTACTCTTTCTACTAACAGGATTCAATCCTGCAATTCTTAAATAACCATGTTTTCAAGACTATCTTCTGAGAGAATCTTAGATTGCAAGATTGTTTTAATCTGATTACACAATATTAGTGCACAGATTTTGAACACAGGAAGTTCACATTTATATTATGCAGCCTGATGCCTGCCAGTAAAAATGGATATTTACCTACTTAACATTCAGTAGCTAATCTGAAGAACTAATTGATTGACATTAGGCACTACAACAGTGAGGTCATTTGGCACTTAGAATTAAAACAAAAGTAATGATAACCATGAAATTCATAAATTTATCATCCAATACAAAAATTATTAACTGAAAAGCATTATCTTAACACTGAGTGGCTATGAAACCATATATCCGCTTCTTAAGCTAAACTTGCAAACTGAAGAAAGAATAAGGAAATCTCAGACTTTCTTTATCCCTCACCTCATCTTTGTTCTTGTCAGTCGGGTAGATTTTAGTCAGGGTAAATTGAAAAGCCTTGGCCTCAATACCAGCCAAGTCCCGAGTGACAAGTATCATCCATGGGAGGGGACAGCAGATAAGAGGTCCTTGATCCATTAGCATTAGGTGCCAGTACTCTACACTGGCTGTTGAATCATCATCATCCTTTTCCTCCTGCTGTGGGCCTCCCCAACCTTCTCGAAGTGAACACCTCTTTTCAAAACATTTTCTTTTGGATATTCCTCGTACCCATCCACTGTCTGTCTTCACCCCAACCACCTGCACAACACAATATTTAGTGAATCTTGTCATATTGGATATTCAGAGAAAAATGGCACTCCTTAGCTTACTAATGGAGAGGGAATAAGCTTTGGTAATCTAATGTCATTACTGCACAGCCTAATGGGCCTGGGCCTCAGAAGCCTGGAAACAGTACTATGGTACCTATCCTATCTATAGCTCTGACGCCTCATTCCCTCCGGGAACTCCCTCCAAGGGGGTGGCCACGGCAGAAGTGTCTCCAGTTTTCCCTGTTCCAACACTCCCTCCTTACTTGGTCCAGCCTTACTCTGCCCCTTACATTTATCTCCTTTACATACTCTTCCACTGTGTTCTGCCATCTAACCAGAGGTCTGCCTCTCACACCAGGTCCCACAACTTCACTTCCATACACCTTTGCAAACTCCTTGTATTCTCTCTACCATGTCCAAAACCACCTCAATGTATTAAATTTCACTCTCTCAACCACTCCACACTCGATACCAATTGCCTTTTCACTCATACCACATCTCTCATACACACTTTCATTTCTTTCTCCATCCCACCTACAAACTCCACATGCTCCTCTCAAGTAACTCATTTCCACAGCACCTATTCTAGACTGATGAGCCCTACTCCATGTCCATGACGCATATGTCAGTGTTGGCAGGATTATACTATTTCGTAGTCCCCTTTTTCACTTCCATACTCACACTCCTACCCTTCATAATCCTTATGGTACCATATGTAAGAAAGCATCCATAAATTGTCTACAAAGTGGTGGACGATCATGAATGGATATCAATAACCGATGTGTCAAACAAGTGCAACCAAGTGAACAGTCTGATCTACACAACAATTTCATTAGCAACCCTAGTCTGGGAAAGGAGAATCTTGATTGGTAATTACCGTTCTTTGTCTCCTACATATGGGAAATTATTCCAATATCCTCAAATATATAATCAAAGATCATTTACCTAATGGAAAGACAAAGACACTGTGGTACATACCATGCTAGAAACCAGCTGGTTCACCTTGTTGTTGGGGCGGTGAGCAAGCTCCGCCAAAAGTTGTGAAATCTTCTCCGTATCTCTGATACCATCACGGGTGCGAGCATAGAAAGTGTTGGCAGTGACGGTATGAGTCATCCACACCTCCATCTTTGTCTGGATTGGAGCATCACCGCCCCATCGTCCTCGACGACCTTCATGACACAGGAAGGGAAGGTTATATTATTCTATCAAAATTCAAAATACAAATTAATATTTGAATAGAACTTTCTGATAAATTAGTGCAAAGCATAAACTTAAAGGATTGAAAGCCCTGCTTGTTTCTTTAAAAAATAGTAGTCATGTTATAGTCCAATCCAATAAAAAAAAATCGGCTCAGATTTATGCGAACACATCGATAGAGTTGGCACTCCTGCTCCTGTTCGGAGGGCGTATGATTTGTTTACATTCTCACCAAGCAGTCCACCTTCAAAAAATATTTATATTTCTTCACTTAGCATACCTATTACATAAGCTAGGATAATTTAGTTTATATCATTGGATTAAGCAGTAATTGTACAACTATAATACAATTATTAAAACTTTGGAGGGAAAAAAAATAAAGTAATTACAGCGAGTATTAGTCAGAAGATAGTTTTACGGTTTATACAATGTTTTACTTATTGGTATTTGGCGGGGGGGGAGTCTCCGGGTTGCCCTGTAGAGGGAGTAGGGAAGAGGGATTGTATGAGAGTAGCAACTGTGAATGTGAATGGAATGACAGATGTGACTAAGAGGCGAGAGATTGTAGAATGTTTCAAGAAAGGAAGAGTGGATGTGATGGGAGTGACGGAGACACACGTGAAAGGATGTGGAGTGGTTGAGTGTCAGGAGGGAATGGAGGGAGGAGTAGTATGGACGGGCATGAATGAAAAGAGTAAAGGAAGAGGGAAGGAAGGGTGTGCGCTGTTGGTGTCTCCGTGGGTGTGAAAGGGAGTGGATGGACATGGGTGGAATGGATCAAGAATAGTATGGATGACTGGAAAGATTGGGATGGTAAAGTATGCGTGGGTGTGTGCTCATGCACCAGTGAATGAAAAGAGTAAGACGGGGAGAGAGAAGATGAGTGTGTTTTGGGAAGAGTTGAATACATGTCTGAGAGGAATTGATAATGGAAGGAGAGTAGTGATGATGGGAGACATGAATGGAAACGTGGGAGGTGAGGAAGTGGGGAATATTGTGGGTAAATGGGGTGTAGAAGGAACAAATGAGAATAGTGAGTATCTAGTGGATGTCTGTGCTGAGAGGGGGTTGTTCTTGGTGAACACCACCTTTCAGCACAAGATGATCCACAGGTATACATGGAAGAGAAGGGATGAGAGAGGAGAGCAAAAGAGTTTGATTGATTATGTGGCAGTGGATTAAAGGTTGAGGAAGGATGTGTATGACGCAAAAGTGGTGAGAGGAATGGTCCATTGCTCCGACCATTTTGCGGTGTTGGTGAGGATGAAGGTTAGGGTTAAGTGGGAGTATGGTAGGAGGGATGAAGGGGTGAGGAATAAGAGGGAGGTGGCTAGTGGGAAATTAGATGTAGAAGAGTATAGGGAGGAATATAAGAGGAGGGTGGGTGAGGTGCTGGGGGATGTAAAGATGGGGATAGGGGAGGGAGTGGGAGTGAATGCGGTGTATGAAATGTTTAAGATGATAGTATTGAGGACAGCAGCAGAGGTAGTAGGATATAAGACACAGAAGAGGGGCAAGAAAGGGAGTGCTTGGTGGACAGAAGTGAAAGATGCCGTAGAGAAGAGGAAGGCATATAGGAGAACATTACAGAGGAATGTGCCGGAAGAGATGGAAAGTGAGAGAGAGATGGAAAAGAGAATATAATGTGTGTAAGAGACAAGTGAAAAGGATGGTGAGTGAGAGTAAAAGGAGAGTGGATGAGGAGTTTGGTATGAAGCAGAGTGAAAAGTTTAAAGAGAACAAGAAATTATCCTGGAAGGAGGTGAAAAGAGAAAGAGGAGAAGGAAAGTCTGGTAGTGTGAGAATGAAGAGAGAGGATGGAGTTACTGTGAGTAGAAGTGAGGAAGTGAAAGAAGTGTGGAAGAGGCATTTTGATCGGTTGATGAATGAGGGGACGGGAGGGGAGGCGGTGGTGACATGCATGGGGATGGAGGCAGGTGGTAGACGACAGGATAAACAGGGGGAATTAGGAAGGGAAGAGGTTAGGAAGGGAAGAGGTTAGGAAAGCAATAGGAAAGTTAAAGATGGGAAAGGCACCGGGGGTGGATGGGATAACTGCTGAAATGTTAAAGTGTGGGGGGGAGGTAGTGGTGGAGTGGATGTTGCTTATATGTACTTATATAACTTCCCTGCCTGGAGGCAGGGAGAGGTGCCAGAGGATTGGAGGAGAGCCATAATTGTACCTCTGTATAAGGGGAAGGGGAGTAAGGATGAGTGTGGTAGCTATAGGGGAATAAGCCTTCTTAGTGTACCTGGGAAGGTTTACGGGAAGGTTCTTACTGAAAGACTGGTTGAAGTAACAGGGAATAAAGTTAGTGAGGAGCAGGGAGGGTTCAGAAAGGGTAGAGGATGTGTGGACCAAATATTTGCATTAAAATCAATAGTGGAGAAATATATTGGGAAGGGTAAGAAGTTGTATGCTGCCTTCACGGACTTGGAGAAGGCATACGATAGAGTTGATAGGAAAGCTATGACAGAGGTGTTGAGAATTTATGGTGTTGGGGGGCCTTTGCTGAAAGGCATTGAGGCTTTTTATGCAGATACAAAAGCATGTGTATGGGTAGAGGGTGATCTAAGTGAGAGTTTTAATATTAGTGTAGGGCTGAGACAGGGGGTGTTATGTCACCATTGTTGTTCAATATATATATGGATGGTTGTATGAGAGAGGTGAAAGCCAAAGTGAATGGTCTGGGGGTGAAGTAGAGGCTGAATGAAGCAAACTGGTCCCTGGTGGCAAGTTTGTTTGCAGATGACACTGTGCTGATGGCTGAGAATGAAAGGAATTTACACAGAGTGGTGGACGAATTTCAGTCTGTGTGTAAACGAAGGAAACTGAAGGTGAATGTGGGTAAAAGTAAAGTGATGGTATTTGAAAGAGCAGAAACTGAAGTGATTGACTTTGCTACACCTTACAGAGTGGCTGTACCAACTGGGACGAAGTGCGAGATAATTCTGAGGGGCGAGAGGATGGAGGAAGTGAAGGAGTTTAAGTATCTGGGTACAGTTATGTGTAAACATGGAAGTATGGAAGGAGAAATTAGGGAGAGAGCAATGAAGGGTAGACAGGTCATAGGATCACTGGGGAGGATTATGAAGGGTAGAAGTGTGAGTGTGGAAGTGAAAAGGGGACTACGAAATAGTATAATCATGCCAACACTGACATATGCGTCGGAGACATGGAGTAGGGCGCACCAGTCTAGAATAGGTGCTGTGGAAATGAGTTACTTGAGAGCAGCATGTGGACTTACTAGATGGGATGGAGAAAGTAATGAGAGAGTGAGAGATGTGGTATGAGTGAGAAGGCAATTGGTATTGTGTGTGGAGTGGTTGAGAGAGTGAAACGTGATACATTGAGATGGTTTGGACATGTGGAGAGAATGCAAGGCTAGGAATTTGTAAAGAAGGTGTATGGAAGTGAAGTTGTGGGACCTGGTGTGAGAGGCAGACCTCCGGTCAGATGGCAGAACAGAGTGGAAGAGTATGTAAAGGAGAGAAATGTGAGGGGCAGAGTAGGGCTTGAACAAGTAAGGAGGGAGCGTTGGAACAGGGAGAACTGGAGACACTTCTGCTGTGGCCACCCCCTTGGGGGGAGTTCCCGGAGGGAACGAGGCGTCGGAGCTATAGATAGATAGTATTTGCAGCAATTATAAAAGTAATCTTTGAATAAAATATGTGCTCTAGTACATAAAATTCTCTTGAATACGATGGTCCTTTCAGATTTTACGTAAAAAGCACAATAGGAGAGAAATGGAAGGATTTGTATAGATATGTTGCGTCTTCCTAACATGCCAACATGATTTGATATACCAATGATAAGTAAAACTCGCTGTAATTACTTTATTTTTTACCCTCCAAAGTTTTTATAATTGTATTATAGTTGTACAATTACTGCTTAATCCAATGACAAACTAAATTATCCTGGCTTATGTAATAGGTACGCTAAGTGAAGAAATATAAATATTTTTTGAACAGTAGTGCCACCTGTATCGATGTATTCGCACTAATCGGAGTCAATTTTCCTATTGGAATGGACTGTAGGTTTGCTTAATATAGAGACCAAATCCTATCCAGTATTTCCTTAAACCTCTTTGGCATGGTTACCCACATCATATAGTAAAGTTTGGCTTAATGTCAGACTATTATACAATACTCACATGAAAGTTTAATAGGAAGGGTTAAGAACTTGTATACTTAAGAAATCTACTAATAAATTTAACCCTTAAACCACAGGTGATGAGAATTCTAGTCACTAGCAACAAGTTTGACGAGAATTTTTGTCAGTTTTTTAAATTGCACGCCCCATAACATGATGTCTCGGGTGGCAGCCCTGATTTTGGGCTTGTAGAGAGTAGCCACCCTACTCCTGCTAATGTTAAATAAGATGTGAAGGTGGAAGGACATATTTCCAGAGCTCCATTTTCCCTGTAATTACCATATACTGGTATGTATGTAAAAACGAGTGACACATTTCATATTGTTGTGTTGAAAAATGTGATTCCGACATGTTTTAAAACGAAATTAGTGTGAAAACGTACTTAGATATGTAAATTGTGTAAAAGTGAGTTTTGAGTTGCGGTCCTTCTGAGCTGGCTACCCATCCTACAAATGTCCATTTTGTTTTCACAATTACATCAGGAGATAGCTAAAGGTTTGTACTTCAATATCCTGTATCATTTATTTATGTAGCATGAATGGTTAACAAGCTATTAGCCATCAAATGTGTTGTTTACATAGTGACCGCGAGTGTGGGAGAAAGGCCCGCAAGACAAAGTTGCCACGGTAGATAAGGCCCACGGCTAAATGGTTAAGAAGAGCCACAGAAATGGAAAATAACTTTTGGATATAGTTTACAACTAGATCTCCTAATGTATTTTAAGGAGTTAACAAACCTGTAGTTCATATTATACACAATACAATCATGAAGGATTCAGTTGTTGCTCGTGTAATTATGCCATAAAATGGATCTTCATATCCAAAGGATGCCAGGGTTAGGTCAAAGTTAGGTCAGGTTGGTTCGATTGTAGGGGTAGGAGGTGGAAAGGAAAAGTAACAAAATACATCATTTCCGAAAGTCATTGGATAAAAAACGAAACAAAGGAATTTCACGGCAATTAAAAAAAAAAAAAAAAAAAAAAAAAAATTGAATTGCAATCTTCAACTTCAACCCAATTTTTTTCCAACGATTTTTGGATAATCCATCATTCCCAATTTTTATATGATGAAATATGTGCGCCGATGCCCTCAACAACATGAGGTAATTTTTTCTATCACATTCATGCTACATAACCTATAAAGAGGAACCCATATTACTACCTCTCCTGGCATCTCGAAATGAAAGTCTCAAGAAACCGCATTGCATACACAACTCTTCATCCCAACTGTTGTAGGTGCGACAATTGGGGTCCATACAACGCCATCTCCCTGCAATACAAAAAACATCTACATCTACAACTGTGCAATGCCTCCCTTCACTCAACACCTGTCTAAAATTGCTCACTTTCCTCCCGTGCAGTAATTCATTATGCATTCACATACTCTTTTCTCGGTTCTTCTGTACTCGGATGCAAACCTGAACACGAATCAAATAAAGTGGTTAACAATATGGCTTATGTAAGGAAAAGCTCAGAAACAGACACCCATATAAAAAAAATAAAAAATACGTTACCACAAAGTTTTGAGTGGAGCCACGCAAAACTTTCCTAAAACTTCATATCTATGTAAATGATAATTCTTTACCAACTTATAGGTTACACATTAACATAAAAACTACCAGTGTGCTTCTTAGGTTAGGTCAGGTCAGGTAGTAATTAAATTCTGGTTAGGTCAGGTCAGGTAGTAATAAAAATTCTAGTGGTTAATAAAAATTCTAGTAGGCAATAAAAAAATGTACACTGCTAAAAAAAAAAATTAAACTTACTCTTATTTGGTGGAGCCGATGACATGCTTTCACAATATTCCTGGGGAAATCAGAACACTATTAAATACTACACTTCAACAACCCTAGAGAGAGAGAGAGAGAAAATATCATTAAGGACAAAATATAAGGCCAGAAAGAGAGAATCATTAAAAAAAGAATAATTATAAGGTCATAGATAAGAAAAAGAATTATTAAGGACAGAATAATTATAAGGTCATAGATAAGAATATAAGGTAACATATTAGGATACAAGGTCACAGCTCAAATTAATCAAGTGGTGAAAGTTTCTGGTTACCATTTGAGGAACATTGCTTTTGTTAGAAAATATTTAGATGAGGATACCGTGAAGATGCTTCTTCATGACTACCGTATGTCATAAGCAGACTGGATTATTGCAATTCCCTCTTATATGGTTTGCCACACAATCGGTTAAGAAAATTGCAAAATATAATGAACAGAGCAGTAAGATTAATTAAAGGTCTTCCATCTCGTGAGAGAATAACTCCAGCACTCATCGACTTACATTGGCTACCAATAAAGGCGAAGATTATGTACAAGATATGTCTTCTAACATTTAGAACATTGAAATTTGGAAAATCGGAGTATTTAACGAATCTTTTAAGAGGTTTTCAAGTAAATTCCTGTGGAACTCGGGCATAGTGACGAACAAAACAGGTTCAATGAGCAGAAGAGTAATCTGACAATGAATTTCAGAGTGTTTGAAAGGTGTGCACCAAGGATCTTTAATGGATTGCCATTAAATGTCCGGAGTAGTAAAAATTGCACCATTTTTAAGAAAACACCTCTGTTCGCCGAGTGTTACGACACGGATGATAGGAGTATTACAGGTGATCATAGTGCTTAATATTGAGAGGGGCCCAGCGGAGCACCATCTGCTGGTGGAACGGGGCATGGAATATCCAACAAGTAACAAGATAAGGATATAAAGTCACATAAGGGTACAAGGCCATAGATAAATATACAAGGTCACAGATAAGGATACAAGGCCATAGATAAAGACATAAGGTCACAGATAAGGATACAAGGCCATAGATAAAGACATAAGGTCACAGATAAGGATACAAGGCCATATATAAAGATATAAGGTCACAAATAAGGAAGCCCAGTGGTTGACTACTTAACCGGCTACCCTATAATAATTTTCCCCAATTTTGTTACGTTAACTGCCATTACTGAGCATGAGTGTAATTGACAAGTTATCGAAATGAATATGATGTATCAATGTGTCACCAAAGTCAAAGTATTCATCATATCATACCCGCCTTACCTGAAAAAATATAAGATACACGAAAATATATTATCAGTCGGCCATTTTTACGACTGGTGAAATACATAAGACATTATTATAATTCCATTGTTGACACATTTTTCTACATACCCAAGTCTTCCTGTGGATGTTCAAGGTTCCCAGTGGTGTGCCAAGTCTTATTCCAGCCTCTATCACCACAACAGTCAGTCTAATGTGGTGGAAAGTGAGAAAATGATCGTCCTCCAACTCACCAACCCTCAATGAAGCCTCAGTCTTCACTCTTCACTCATAGGGTCACTGTTGCCAACTTGCCAGTTCTGCTTCAATGCTTGACGAAATTTCCCCCCTCTTCAACATCAAAATTTCCCTCATTGTCTCAATAATTCCCTGTATACTCTTGAAGATATTTTCGTATATTAATTTTATTGTCTTTGGTATTTCGTCTGGTAGAAATTTCCCCTTTTACTCTTGAACAATCTATATATAATTTCTCCATTGGTATTTCTAATTCCCCATGTCTCGGGAATATTCCCCGAAAGGTCCTGCCGCAGCTGCGGCTCAACTAACTGACGCATGCGCAGTTAGCATAGTGTTTGGCATGCTGGCCTATTAAGCGCAAGGTACTGTATTCGAGGCTACTTTTGTTCATATTTTTACACAAACAATTGTTTTACTATTTTCACACAGCCACTTAGGTTAGGATGACGGTCGAGGTAGTACCTTGACCGTGGCAACATCTTGGACCGTGGTTGGATCGCACATGGCTCTCAAATTCCCCATACTTGGCAACACTGAACTTCACCGGTGAGCGGTGGCGGTAATGGTCTAATGGACTTCAACTTCATGCGTAAAAGGTGGCCGGTGTGGTCTGACTCTTCAAGTTCAAGTTTTAGGGTCCCGCAGAGGGCCGCTCATGGGCGGCATAATATGCGGGGGTTGTGCGGGGGATTTAGGGATCCAGGGCAGGATTAGGAAGAGGGTTAGGATAAGGGTGGATTGGGTCAGGGACTGTGGGTTGAGGATTAGGATTGGGGAGGTAATGATTGGTGATCCTATTTCTAAACGTGTCAAGAGTGGGGCTATTAACTACGTGAGATGGGAGATGATTCCACTCTTGGATGCTGCGGGGAAAGAATGAGTGCCTAAATATATCAGTGCTTGTCTGGTATGTATGGTATTTTAAGTTGTGGCTGCCTCTAGTGGATCGTATACTTGTAGGGTGTAGATATGTGTCTTTGTCTATGTCAACTAACTTGTTTGTGATTTTGTATATCATCTGTTGTCTGTGTATCTGTCTTCGTGTTACTAATGGGTCTAGTTTTGTGTCTTGTTTAAGCAAAGTGACTGATGTAGTGTGTCTGTAATCACGTCTGGCCCATCTTGCAGTCTTGTTTTGTATGGACTCTAATTTATTGATATTATTGTAAGTGTGTGGGTCCCAGACGGTGTCGCAATAATCTAAATGTGGCCGAACGAAAGTGTTGTATGCAATAATTTTGGTGTCTGTGTTACACCTGCTGAGGTTCCTGCGCAAGAACCCCAGGACCCTACTAGCTTTAGCCCTGACGCTACCTATGTGTGTGTTCCACCTCATGTCCGCTGAGATGTGGACGCCCAAGTATTTGTGGGAAGTGACTGTGTTGAGGTTGGTGTTGTGTAATTGGTATGTATATGGAATGACATTATGGGCACGGGTAAAACGGATGTGATGGCATTTGTCTGGTCTAAATGTCATCTGCCACTTGACTTCCCAGTCTTCAAGTGCAGTTAGGTCGTCCTGTAGTCGAAGGCAGTCATTCCTATCTTTAATTGGTCTGTAAACTAAGCTATCGTCTGCAAAGAGTCTAGTGGTAGAGGAAAGTGAAAGTGGGAGGTCATTAATGTATGAAAGGAAGAGAAGGGGACCCAGGACAGTGCCCTGGGGTACCCCAGAGGTCACAGGAACAGATGGAGACTGACTACCGTCAAGAACTACACGTTGCTTTCTGGTAGTCAAGAACGTTCTAATCCAGTGAAGAAGTTGTCCCTGTATGCCATAGAATTCTAACTCTTGGTGGTTAAATCTTCAATCTTTTATTGTAGAAAGCTTTATGTAGATGGTTTCTGTTTTATATGTATTATGTGATCAGTTCAAAATGGTGGTGAAATCACACTGGCGTGATGATCATAAACGGTGAATAAAACCCACTCTTGTTGACGGAAATAATATATTAATCCAAACAGTTTCGGTGGACACTGCCACCATCTTCAGTGGTCTAGCCGCTCTAGCGAGAAGTAAGGAATGAGATAGTACATAGGTATGAACTTATATACAGTTTGTGGAGGGGGGAGGGAAGGAGGTGTCAGTGGGATGGGGTAGAAGGAGGTGTGTAACTTCAAATGCTTTTTCTTTCAATAACAACTATTATATGCAATGTTTTGGCATGGGTATGGGTTCCCCACTGTCACCCATTTTGGTCACCCAATGTGGTCGAACGATTGTATTATAAGCAATAATTTTGATGTCTGCTAAGGTTCCTGCGCAAGAACCTCAGGACCCTACTAGCTTTGGCCCTGATGCTACCTATGTGTGTGTTCCACCTCATGTCCGCTGAGATGTGGACGCCCAAGTATTTGTGGGAAGTGACTGTTGAGGTTGGTGTTGTGTAGCTGGTATGTATGTGGAATGGGATTATGGGCACGGATAAAACGGATGTGATGGCATTTGTCTGGTCTAAATGTCATCTGCCACTTGGCTTCCCAGTCTTCAAGTGCAGTTATAGGTCGTCCTGTAGTCGAAGGCAGTCATTCCTATCTTTAATTGGTCTGTAGACTAAGCTATCGTCTGCAAAAAGTCTAGTGGTAGAGGAAAGTGAGAGTGGGAGGTCATTAATGTTTGAAAGGAAGATAAGGGGACCCAGGACAGTGCCCTGGGGTACCCCAGAGGTCACAGGAACCAGTCGATGCATTTCCTCCTGAATACCTGTAGTGCTTTCAAACAAAAACTCATTGCATTATTTTTTCTCTACACGAGACTTGGCTAAGGCTTCTGTAAGTCAGCTTTGCACAAAATTATTCAATGCTTCAGATTCATGTGAAAGAAAACAGATGCAGGCAGTAAAAATTTTATATTTATAAAATATTATGTACACCAACATAATATTCCTCTCAAATAATATCAGTAATTAATGCTGGAAAGTGCACTATAAAATATATACTGTATGCAAACACACATAATAACAAACTGCACATTACAAAGGTACTATAATCTTCTCCAGGGATTTACTTTGGTAAACATAAGCCACCAAAATACTCTATCACAAATAAAGGCATCATTCATTATATTTTGTTCATGAACCCAGACATTGGAGTAAGGGTTACCGCTCAGGACCAAAGTGAATATAATTTGCCGTTAACATTGCTTGGTTCCTTTCCAACACCACATATCAATCACTGTTCACATGCATTTTGTCCAACAACTCCCTGGTCCGTAAATTGAACCTGGGATCTCTCACTTGCAAGTACACCATCATATTCGCTTGACTTTTATTATAGTACTTCCCAGAGCATGTCAGAATAATGCTAACTGTGAATGTACTTAAAACATTTTCCATATTCTTGAAAATGAACAAAACTTACAAACCACACTAATACAACAAATCTGCATTGTTCACATTAAAAGTCTAAGATCAGGCCCCACATTTTACATATCATTACCCCACACGTCTTCATATCACACTATCCACACATCACATAACACAATCTACAGTTCATATTTCACTATCCAACACTTCATCTTTCTCACAACTTCCATAGTTTTCATACACACAAAGTGAATCTTGGCAAAACAAATGCTTTTGCCATGGATGTGGGTTTTCTTCATGGTTAATGATGACCTAGAATGAATGAAATGCTGTTGCAAGCTGAGAGAACAGAAAAGTAATGGAAAAAGAATAATTAGACATGCCAAGACTTTAACCATCATCTGGAGCTTGAACACTTGATAATGCTAAACTTTGACCTGAGTTACTGTACTGTACATAAACAGCTATGCATATGAATGTGAATTAACGAGTGAGTGTGAGCTGTCTTTAGTTTATTTTCCTGTCATGAAGAGTAATCTTGATCTGTAAGTAACAGCATATCTGTGTTAAAAAGAACAATGTCATGATCTGGACAATCACATACTGTACATGGAAACTTAAAAACATGACTTAAATATCATAGGATTTATATGTTCATTATAGAAATTCATTCCTACAGGTGAAATCTGCATATCTCAGCAGACAACATTAATGAATCTTGACATCCTCCACACTCATTTAGCACCTAAGTATGCCTGAACTGTGTCCTCAGCCCTTACCCAACCTTCTGCATATACTCCAACATTAGACAATGTTTCTATCAGTGGAAAATCACTTATGGCCTCTAAAAAAAAAAAATGATATCAATTAACCTATAAACAATGGCTTAAGTATTAGATAACACACTGTGAATAATGCCCAGCCATTAAAAATATTAAAGAAAAACCCTTAGTAACTAAGGGTTGTTGCACTTTTGACCACTGGTACAAATGGTTCAGTAAAAGTATAAACTTTTTTTCAACTCCTCTATCAAAGGTTGAGTTGCCTATACAAAGAGTACAGTGTTCCCAAATACAGTAGGGGAGTCAAATATACAGTATAATATTTGGGTGATCAAGAACACTGCAACTGTACCTTCAGTGAAGTGATATTGTACAAAAGGTAAAAGAAGTATCAGTTGCACAACATGCATGAAACATTGACACCTCAGAATGAAAGATGCTGAACTAATAATGTCCAACTTACCACACCTTTGTAGCCTTGCTGTTTGGCATATGTCATAAAATTGCCAGCCAGCAAAATATTGTCAAACACATGCAGTAGTAAATGTTATACATTTATATGAACATCTGTTCATACACAATGAGCTTTTAGGAATTCCACATGGGGAACAAGTACTGTACTGTTCATGTATACCAAAACGTCGGTAAACTGAGGAGAGAAACATTCGCTTAATGGTTCAGACCTAACAAACCAACCACAGCCAACCAAACAAAGCCTCCCACTACCTTAGCAGCTATTTGAATGTTTACAGGAGGTAACAGACATCGATACTTTTTTTTACCTTGTGTACAGTGATAGATACGTCATGCACAAAACTAGTGAAAACATCAAGTAAATAATGAACCATTCAACCTCAGCTTGCAGCTGTATCCTTGATTCCAATGTGGTTCATTATATACAAGTAATTATCAGAAAAAACGATGCCACAACTTTTCCATCACTGTACAAGCTCTTGGTAAAAATAGCATGCTAATGACAGTCATACTCATTCCCACTCAATACCTTTACCTTTGTGATACCTACCTGAATGCATACAGTCAATTCTCCAAAAACCTGGGAAGTTGCTTTTGCATCCATAATACTCTGTAGGCTTTCCCAAATCTCTCCGTTGTTCTTTTAATTTCATAATTGCACTAACAAGAGTTTCAGTCTACAGGTACCAAATTTTGAACATTAACATACCATTTTATTGGAAATGAGCTGGCTTGGGGTATCCTAAGACCAAGAGTAAGGACAAGGGTAAGAGGGAAGGTGAGAACGACAGAGAGAAAAAGTAAGGAGAAAGTGAATGTGACAGTAGGAGTTGGTGAAGGTGAAGTTGAGTGGTGGTAAGCAAAAGGGAGTGAGAATTAAACTAAATGAGGAATAAGGAGGTTTGAGAGCATCACAGAAACATTTGAAGATGATTAAAAACACTAGTCAGGTACCTTCACCACACCAAGGCCCTCCCACCATTATCACTGATGGGATTTCTGCCTTACAGTTTCTTTTGTTCCATTTCCTTGTCACCAACAGCTGACCACCACATGAAGGTAGGTGATATCACAGATAACAGTACTGTACAAGTCATAATGGCTCCTCGATTAGCACCCATATGGCAACCTTCGATTTCGCTGGGTGTACTGCTGTATTAACTAAGATATTAAATATGCAGATCAGGACAGTTTTTTTCAGTTCAGTTAACCATTTCATATACTGTACCACGAGGATTGCATTGATAAAATACACACAGTCAAAGGACTGATGTTCAGTATATTCAATGAGTAACACCAGATTATTATGCTTCACCACTACTTGAACTCTTTGGTCACAACAGATTTGCTTGAATATCAATGGACAACTGGACACATGTTTAGCTTTTACAAAATTCTGGCTTTTCAATTTCCTAAGCAATTCTCTGCTTTCACATCAATACAGTTTCCTCATTTTCTTAATCTATTCGAATGTTTCAGTCCATTTTTCTGTATGCGATGAGAGATGCTCACAGCCAATTATGAAAGGGCTTGCTATGACTGAAGATCACTACACACAGATCAGGAGTCTTGCATCAGCTTAATAACGCAACTTACTGGTATCACTTACCATCTAGAGATGAAATTGATTTTAGTGATACATTTGAGAGTTTTTGGCGACTTGAACCTCGATAATGGTGTGAAGTGTACATTCACCAGCAAATCACAATGAAGTAAATAACATCAGACAACTTCCCAGTCAGATGTTTCAGAGCTTTCAGAGAGGCGGGGAGCGATGGGGAAATGGAGGGTGGTAGAGGAGGGATCGGTGTCATCGTAGTCTGCCGTGTCAACCATCTCATGGCGGATAATGTGACCACTGGTGTCGAGGCCCCACAGTTGGTTGTCCGTCGTGGCTAAAGGCAATGACAACATTCTATTAAGTACTTGCTACATTAAAAACCCACAAGTCATTACTGTATTATAAAGATGCTCAATATATCACATTTTTCTGACTTGACCAAACATATAAAATATAAATATATATACTGTATATGGTATGTTTTGTGTAGCCCAAATATCATTATATAAAGAAAACAACTGAAGTCTCATAAATAACAAGTTAACATCAACTATGCAAGTGCCCCACCAGAACCCTCCCCTGTCAAAAGGTTAACAAAACTAAGGTTCGGTACTGACTGGAGATCTTGGCCAGGTTGCCAGGTACTCTCTCCCACGCATCACCTATGTAGTTGGTCTCGGTCACTCCCAGGCGGCGGTACACATGGCCGGAGGGAGTCAAGGCGTACACCATGTCCTCACTTATACAACACAGGTCATGAAAAACAGGCAAGACTGATAACTACAAGGTTCAGTAGATAGTCCTATTGATTAAGTAGAAAAAGAACTACAGTACAGGGGGCTGATGCACGAAAGACCTTAGCGGCCGTTAAGTTACCTTAGCCGCCATTTTTGCCCTTAACTCACTAAGGTGGTATGCACGAAACACCTTAGCGGCAATTGTGGCTGCCATCTTTAACCTTACGGCTAAGGGTGGTCGAGAGCACCCTTTAGACGACCGTAGGGTTGAGTAGTGGAGCGTTGTGCTGCCGACCTGCCCAAATTATCGTACAGTAATACCGAAATTATGGTACTTTCCTCAAAATTATGGTACGCTGTGCACATCAATTATGGTATTACTGTATTGTACTGCTGTGCTAATCTTTACTAATAAGCAAATTTTTAATAACCAAGTTATACTATAAAAGACAGAAAAATCACATAGGTTATAAATGCTTTCATTTGTTATTATTTTTAAATTATATCCTTGAATAGATGCTCTTTTCTCACCATAATTATTTATTTTATATGTTCCGACACTGTATTGGTCTACTACAACTACCACCATTGTCCTACCACAACAACAAACATTACACAGGGAATGGTAAGTTTGGAAAATCATCTAAACGGGAATCACCGCCATATTCACTACTACCACAACTACAACCTTCATATCAATAGAGAAGAAAAGTAGACAGTAAGAGAGGAATTAAGGTGGTCAGAAATCTCGGCATACTCTGGTTGTAATAGCTAGGCCTCCCTGTTATGAAGTTGGCAAATTCAAAGTTTCTTAATCCTCCAAACTATGCTAGGAAACAAATGACCCTATAGCCTACATACTAAATCAACGTGTATTCTGGTGTGATGTGGACGAATGGTAGCCACCAGAAAATGTGTTCTCTTTTTTTCCATTCAATTATCATAATCATGAGTTCTTCATCAGCTGCAGTATAATTTGCATGTCTTGCACACCTAGTAGGAGGCTCTTCTACCATATTAAGTTATTAAATGCCAAAATAAACACTTCTATACTCAAGAAATCTCACACAATCTTCCCCTCCCACTCGGCCGGCACTCACGCAATGAAAATGAGTCATTTGTTTTTTTTCTGTGATAAGCTGTCATCCCAACTGACTTCTGATTGGCTTATGTTGCCTAACTTGTCTATGAAGCTGCCCTCTCATTGGTCCAGAGAATGTCAGCTGGTGGTCCATAGTCGGAAGGGAATGGAACGAAACAAACATGGCCGACTGCTAAGATCACCTAAGGGAACACTAAGGTTGATGTTAAGGCCAATAGAGCATACAACCATAGCAGCAACCTTACCATCCCCTTAACGAAACTGCCTAAGGTTACCTTAACGGTCACTCCGCTAAGGTCTTTCGTGCATCCGCCCCCTGTACAGTAATTAAGTAGAAAAAGAACACAGGTCATGAAAAACAGGCAAGACTTATAATTATAAGGTTCAGTAGATAGTCCTACTGATTAATTAGAAAAAGAATTATAGTACTGTACTCATCTTCTTGGTACTTTTCATGATTTGTTTTGTCTTCTCAATCATTACACATCTCAATGTGAACTCTAACTAGGCTAACTGCAGTTTTTGACACTTCATAAATTTTCATTACCCATTTCTCAATTCATTCCTCAACACACAGCTCTTCCATGAACTACTTGACTAACAATAGCAACGATAGAAAAAAATTATCCTTATTTTCAAGCACCTGTAGGCTACTGCATAATATTCAACTTTTATTTTAAGAACTACTTTGCACTCTACAAAAAATCCAACTCAAAGGGCAACAAATAAATTCCAAAACAGAGTAAACAAGCCAACCTGATGGAGAGATGAAGTGCATTAATTCCTGGCACAGGAACCCAAGATAGACCAATGGGCAGCTCGGGGAAGATGGCCTCGCGTACATACACTCGCTGGCACGAATCCACGCCCCACACCATGTGCAGCTTCATACCCACATACACCTGAAATGCCATTACAAATGTATATGCAGTTTTGTAGAATATTTCACTTGCAAATGAATAAGTTTACAGTATATAACATAAAGTTGTAAATATTCTTACAATGTTTGACAATTCCACCATACTTTACAATAAATAAAATTAGAATAATGTACATATAGTTTGCATGACACAATTATTTACATTATCATTCATACAACAAATAACTCATAACCACACACAAATATTGAAATACGATAAAGTAGCAGCTCAACTCTCCCCCTCAAATGGCAATAATATCCTACAACCTGAATTTATCTTAAAACTTACAGCTGTACTCCTTAAACATAAATTATGACAACCTCAAATACATACAAGACATATAAATTATACAATAAAAGACCCAAGGACTGTACGTACAAGCAGATAGAAAAAAAAACAAAGAACTATTTTCGGAAAGAGTATGAAAAACATAATATACAGTATGCAAACATGCCAATACAAAAAAAACTCACTTCAAGAGGAATATAAGCAACAGCCTAACATTATAAATTACAAATTAATTTTTTTAAATATTGTACAAACACAACAGGAAAAAAAAGGTTGATAATAAAGCCAAAGACTACAAAAAAGTACAAGAAGAAGAAACTGTCATATTTCTGACCAACCTTGGTAAAGACCGCATTCCCCTTCAGTGGTGTGGGATCAACCTCTATCCAAGCTGGAGGGAGGGAAATGGCTGGGGTGGGGGTGAGGGGGCCCTGACGCATGTACACCCCACCCCTGGTGTCCACCCCCCACACCACCTCCATCCCACACGATACATGGCACAGTTCTATGTCACCTGCCGTGGGTGGGGAAAGTTTGTGGTGTTAAGCGTCACCCAAGCTATCATGCAAGGCCTTAGTTTATTGACCATAGGCAACACCACTGATGCTGTATTCTTAAATGATGAGAGCTGACAAGCATACTTCTTATCCATCCATCCATCCATAATTTCAAAGCCATACTTCTTCCTGGGAGTACCTTATCAAATGTCTAGCAATAGGGCTGGAGAAGGAAATTCGCATGTTATTGAATGTATGACAACACACAAAATATGTACACACATGCAATGTACAGTCTGCAAAAAAAGTTTTGGAACCACCCCTTTAACAGTGTGATGTAATGTTGGTAGGCCTGACTGGGGAGTATCATACCTCTGCCACCCTCCCTGTCCCTCTGGCCTCCGTGCCCCAGGCCACTGTCCCTCAGTGGCTCATGCGCAGGCAAGTGGAGATGACGTTCTTTCACCCAGTGCTATATTTTCTGGGTATTTCACGGTTATTTTTGTTCTAAAATACTCAAACGCATTTCCTTATGTTTAATAATGAATAGTCAAATAGTAAGAAGTCTTGAACACTCAATATTTAATATAAAATCAGCTAAACTTTTGATATAAAAAAGTTGTCACTGTCGGGGCAAAGACAATATGCGGATGACACGAGTCACTGGGCTGCCCAGTCAGCAGAGTACCAACCCTACACCGCTTACCCATGTTAAAATTAACGTAGGGGTGGTTCCAAAACTTTTTTTGCAGAGTGTACATAATATACCTGACACACATTTGACACACACAAATTCCAAACAAATAACACACAACAGATATGGTTATACTGTACACCAAAAATCAACAAACACATTATACAGATTAAAGTGGACACATACTGTACACATACAATCATTCCATTGATCAAAGCTGTAATGCTGTAATAATCAGGAAGTGTGATAACAGAAACATTATACAAACAATAATTACAAGCATCTATACAATATATTCTGAGAACAGGGTAACAAAAAAAAATCTCCATATACATTATACAGTAATTAAAAAGTACACCAAAATTATTCTGTGGTTGACCAGTACACTTACAGTACTTGAATGTTTGTATCTAGTAATCCCATAAGGAATTAAATTTGGCACAGCATTCTGAGACTTAGTAACCTGTCATGGTCAGCATTACTGCCTTCCAATTTCATTCCCCTATATCAGTCATTTCTGCCTCTTCATCTACACTGCCCTTTTAATAGCCTTTTTCCATCATTCTGTACTGGATCCTTTCAGAATAGGGGACTCTGGTCACACTAAAATTTTAATATGCATTCCATAATTCTTTAAGGTCCATTTCTTCCAGGTTGTTATACTCATGCTCATTCTTCATCATATTCATAATTATATTCCTTTGTAACCAAACTGTTGCCTTTGAGCTTTTCTATCTCAAATCTTTCCTTTTTCATTCTTGCCACATATCTTGCAAGAGTAGCTATCATGAAGAAATATATATCTTGGCAAAATTTGGAGGGATCAGTTGCCTCAAGTCTGCTGAAATGTTACCCTTTTCAAGGCAAAGCATGTGGTAAAAGCTATTAAATACCATCTGACCTGCCACCAGACACAACTCACCAATCTGGCTGAGGTCTAGGGTAAGCCAATGGGATCCCAGGACAGAGGTGGCTGACAGACCCGCACGGACGTAAACATGGCCGCCAGAGGTGAGTACCCACATTGCCTCAGGGCGCTGGCTCACACACAACACACACTGATTCATGGGAAGCTCCAGCGGCTGTGAGAAGGAAGGAGGGAGGGACGGGAGAAATTAGGTATGGTATGAACAATATCAGAACTAAGGATGAAGGAAGAGACAAGCAGAAAAATACAGAGCCAAGGGAAAAAAGACTGAAAAACACAAAAGCTGGGAGAATCAGGGAGAGAAGTGCTCTTAGAGAGGATGAGAGACAGAGGGAAAATTTAAAATGGGAGAAAGGTTAAAAAGGGACAAGAAAGAATGCAAGATATTGAGGAAGAATGCTAGATGATATGACTGAAAGAATAATGCGGATGGATGCAGGAAAGAAGATAACAAGAACCAAGAAAGGACTCAGGTAGAGGAGAGCAAATATAATACTTATGAGCAATATAGAAACTGAAGAAGCCTCATATTGGTTGAATATGGAAAAATTGACCGATAAAAGACCTTACTACATTATGACATGTCCTTTGAATCAGCTTATACAAAAACATTTGATCAAATCATTTCCATCTAATCTTGAAAACTAAGAAATTATATACAAACAACATAAAACTATATACAATATACAGTACTATAAATGACTAACAACAATGGTATTGGTGCTGGGGTTGAGGAGGAAGAGTTGACCGAGTGGAGAGAGGCAGGCCAGTGCACCACTCTGCTGGTACATCCCCTCAGCACACAGGGTGGACCACACTCCCTCACCCACACCACCCCACCAGTGTCCTGTGTGGGGAGAAAGAGATCAGTGGAGTGTTAGTGAGAGACTGATTTAGGCAAGAAATGAGCAAAGGTGAACAATAATAAATTAATATAAGAGAGAGAGGGTAGTAAATTGGAAATGAGAAAGTCTATACAGGTATAGGTGGAGGGTAGAGAAATGTAGAGTGAGACATAACCAATAAGAGTACAAGATAAAATATAATATGAAAAAGTAAATATGTTTTTTGACTAAACAAAACACAAGAATCTGACACCTGAGATGTGAGAAAAGTTCACCAACATCTGCCAGGTTTATACTACATTAACATGTAGAAGCAATTAAATATGATTCATCTACCAATCACATGGAAGAGGGAGGTGAGGGGAAGGAAGATTGCATAATGGGAAGGTGCAACAGAAAATTTAATACAATGGTCATTCTTAGTTTGACCACAGAATGGAGGGAGAGGGCATGTACAACTATATCTCTTGACTGTAGATACACACAGATGTCAACCAACCAGTGGAGTGTAGTGGATGGTGGAGGAAGCAGTCACTGGTGGGGTCAGCCAGGAAGACTCCCTCTGAGGACGTTGTCAGCAACACGCCCTCCCCTCCGCCTTCCAGCATGTACTGGCTTGTTACCACCTACACACAAGAAAATACTGATGACACATCCAACACCTGAACATAACCTATTTCAAACTCAGACATTTTCACATACTTCAGCCTCAGCCAACTCAGCTTATGAAAAAGAACCATCTGTCAGGCTAGTTCCGCAACATACTGTACTGTAATGTACAAATACAATCTTTAACCAGATAGGCACTTCATGGAGCAGTATCTTCACAAATGCCAATAAAATACAAAATATATCCATTCTTGATCTTTGATCTGGATCCACCAATATATAATAACTTTTAGGTTTCATAATGACCAATATACAATAATCCTGCACAGTTTAATCAAAATTTGTTTGTGAGTTTTTGAGATATCTTGTTCACTATCAGACAAACAAACTTGAGTGATCGCATAACTTTCTGAAGAGGGTAACAAAGGAAATAGCAGTCACTATCATTTTTCAAAATATGCTTTGTGTATGCTAAAAGCCTTAACAAGTCACAAATGATCTCAGAGCCAATGTAACAAGGCTATAAATGATTAGGTATGTTACAGTATATGAACATTATAACTTTATAAAACATGCTTTTAAAAACTGTAAAATTAGTATTTCTTATAAAAATAAATAATTACTGTCATACCTGCCACCAGTGAAGATCCTTCCCCTGCGGGTGTCTGGCTGTCACCCCAAGCCTAAAGTATACCCCACCATGACCGCCCACCACCCATGCTCGTCCCTTTGGCCCTAGAGCCAGTGCAGCTACACCTCCCTCCTCACCAGGGCCCTCGGTCTTGGCCCAGGCATGTCCTGTAGGACTCTGGGATGACACACCAATTCTGCCAAGGTGGATAAAAAAGGAATTCAATTACTGGTCTGTCTGTGGGATATACTGTATGTATTCAAGAAAAGTCACAGGCTAAGTGATGATGAGAAATATCAAGCATGCCCTGATTTAGCTTTCCAAAAACAAACTCTTGTCTAATCAAACTCAACAGCCTAAACTCATTTGCATCCTGATTAACCTTTTACTGTAGTTAACCTGCACCCACCTGAACACAAGTGTACCATCTCTATCCAGGGCCCACACCACCCTGTCTTGACACACCACCCGGACCAAGTCCAACCCTTCCGTAGAGACCAAGGAGGGGCTGCCACAACCCAGTGATGGACGTACATACACCTGGACATATCAGGTGTCAAATAAACATATCTTTTGTAAAGTAACTGTACAATTGGACAAACACTTTATACTTTTCATGAAAATGCAACAAGAAAACTGAAAACTGCTTCACTCAGTTGTTCTCTCATGCATGGTTCTAAAGCACAGATACAGAATCAGCATTAACACTACCATTTTTATAACTAAAACATCATAAAATGATCTGGTAAACACAAAGACCATTCTACTGTATACCAAAACATTTGGCTTTGCATAAAATTCTATTTTTTATTCTTTACTAACAAAATTATATTTATATTACTTCACACTATCATTAATATTTCTACAGTAAGTTATCCATTGACAGGTATTAAATTCAATAATGCAAGAACTAGTACCAGCCATATACAGGAAACTCCAACAATACTGATAAAGTTGATTTTATTTCTAACATATTATACTAACAATAAAGTTCTTTATCTACTGAACCTTAAATACAAACAACACAATGACCATTGACCCACCTGACCTTGGATATCAATATACCATGAGAACTCTTCATCAACACTCATGTCCTGGACTCCTTTGGCCACAGGAGTGAGTCTGGTTCCTACACCCTCCACCAGGCTTCTTGAAGCAAATGCACTCCCACCGAACCGTACCCATGTAACATGTCCGCTGGGTGAAAGGGAGACCTGGGTTGCCTTGGCTGCCACTCTCACCTTCTGCCATGCCTTGTTCTCTGCCAGTTCATTTCTGTGGTAGAGGCATCCATGGCTATCAATGAACACAAAGGCACTCTTTGATGTGGATAAATTCATGACATCACTTGGGAGTCTCTGTTTGAGCCATCCACCAGCCAGGGTTTCCTCTTCATACTCCTGACATTCCTGTGTGTCTGAAGCAGTGTATGACCATGATACATCAGCAATCTCTGATGAATTGTTTACTACCGTCAAGCCATCTTTTGATTCACACACACTAGCTGCACCTTCCCTGCCATCACACCCACCCATCCCCAAACTTTCCCCTTGCACCCTGTTCCCCAGAGAAAGGATGCTGCTGCCTGAGGGTGGCCCGTAGCTCAGACAACTCGTACGGTCTTCACTCAGATTGCTCAGCAGTCGTTCAACATCATCACTTCCTTCAGATGATCTGTTGTCAGCATTTAAACTGTTGGTGTCTTCTGTTGCTTGTGCATGAGGCTCCATACCACTCTCCACAGAACTGAGGCTGATATTTCGGAGATACTGAGCATAAAAATCCCCGGAAGAGCTGTCTGGAGCGGGACTTAGTTCCTTTACTGTGCTGGGGGTGGAGCAGCTTGTACTTTCTAAACTCACTTCTCGGTTCAGTCTCAGGCGTGGGACTCCTTCAGATTCATCCCTGTCATGGTGCTCATGGTCCATCTTGAGGCACTCGAGTCCCAGGATGTCTGCCAAGAAACTCTCCTTCTTCTCAATAGTGTGCTTGAAATCGTCATACGGGCGAGTGTCCAGTGGGTCTAGGGTGATATCAATGGGGCAATGGATGTCCTCACTACCATCCCCAGCTGACCTGCTCTCACCTCCAGTATGATGAGGACTGGCACTGGCACTGTCTGACCCACACACACTAGCACCTTGTTTCCCCACATCCAATGTCCCGTCGCATCTTTGACCATTGGACCCGGATGTCACGGACGAGGAAGCTTCGGAACCGCCTGTCTCACCACCAGTGCCCTCTGAACTCTCTGCCAGGTCTTGATTGGTGGTTGGCAAGAACTGATGGGTGTCTGAATGGCACACAAAAGGTGGGCTACTGGACTGGTCACTGGACTCAGAAGACTTGATGCTCATTGTGTCCTGAGAGGTATTTATATCTAGGGAGAAAGGATGTAAATTTTGGAATCACATTAGAAAAAAAAAAAAAAAAAAAAAAAAAAAAAATGGAATACTGTATAGATGACAATATCTAGGAACTTCATTCATCACCAACAAGAAACTAAAGAATCCAAAAATTGTGAAATATCCAAGAAACTTAAATAATATTTGCAAAGTTAGGTAGGTGCCTAACTCAATTTTGCTCCTCTAATTCATCACTCTTTCCCAAACTCAGATAACATCTGCTTTACTCACTTATTATTTCCCACACTCACCTTACCTCTCCTAGGCTACTCCTCCCTCCTTCTTCACCTCACCTGTTTTCCGTGACTTTTTCTTTTTTCCCGACCTGTCCTTCAGTACTATTGGATCATTTTCTGTTCCTTCCGGTGCAATGATTTGTGCTCCAGTCACTATCTCCTCAAAGTCTCCGGGTACTTTCTCCTCTCCCTGTTGTACAAAAGAAATACATTAAGTATTGATACACAGTGACATACAGCCCACTTAACATGACTAATTAACATCTACGTAATTCCATGCTCCATTTGTATTTCAATAACATAAAGGAAACCTGAGTAATATATAATCATGTAAAAAAGAAGAAATAACCCAGACATTTTGTACACTCACCATAACAGAAACATCCAAGAGAGGTGGTGTCTTGCCCAGAGTAGCAATGATAGATGATGAGGTGGAAGGTATGATGGATGATGATGAAAGCAGTGAAGGGAAGATGTTGAATGACTGGACCATTCTTGGCTGGATGGAGGATCCCCCTATATCCTGACTTGATGACCCGACCTGCACATTACCAGATGATGAAGACCTGAGGTGCCCTGCCTTCTGTCGCCTTAAGTCCGAGTCCTGACATACCGACTGACTTCCCTCTGCCTCTCTGTCACCTGTCTGTGGTCCACTGGATGACACCGAGCTTTGTTGTTCATCTGTTTTGGGCTTGATGACCTGACCAGTGATAATAGATGACCCAGAGTGCTCAGTCATCCGAGCAGCCACAATGTTGCCCACGCGCGTGATGTGGTCAATCAAACCTGATCCCTGATTGGCCAGACGTGTTCCAAGGTCACGCAGGTTATTACTCTGCGGGTAGGTTATATTACCCAGACCAGATCGCAGCTTTCGTTCCCCAAGTTTGAGTGGCTTAACACTGAGACAGGACAAACTCCGCCCTCCCTCTAGAACAAATATTTCTTCATCGGACACAGCTACACTCCTGATGTCTCGGAACTGTCCACTATAAGTCAGAACTCTGAGGCTGGCAATATCAATGAGGAAGATCCAGTGAGATGTGTGAGAGACAATAAGTGAGGTTCCCATTATGTGTAAGATCCCAAAGGAGTAGCCTTCACCATCCCTGACCTTCTCTTTCACTGGGTTGAGGAGGATGGCTTGGGTAGAAGGTGGAAGATCCTTAATGATGTGAGTATTCAGGACTTCACCCTGGCTTGTGGCCGACCAAAAGCGCAAACCTGGTCGGGCAGTGTACAGCACCAGGTCTGACTGTGAATGACATGGAGACCACAGACATCCGAATGGCCCGGGGTGTTTGCGTGGCTTCTGGCCCACCTGGCAGGCTGTCCCAGTGGCCAAACTGTACACGACAGCCCTCTCCCTGGTAGACACGGCCAGGTGCTGGTATATGTAGGACAGTTGAACAATACTGGCAGCCTCTCGGGTGAGAGTTCGGGCGGTACACTCGCTGGTTTGGTAGTTAATGTCAACTACCGACACCACTCCCTCAGCGTCCCCAGAGAACAACCTCATCCCATTGCGACTCCAAGTCAGACACAGCACCTGGGCCTGGTGTATCCGACCCACTGTGAACCTCTTCACTGTTGGTCGCACACCCACCCCACCCTTACTTCCACCAAGAGTGAAACCCAAGTCTGAAATAAACAGAACAAAATCAGTTCATAAAATAATAAAGGAAATAAAATCAACCCAACAAAAAATCAACATACTGTACAATATACTGTCATGTCAAACCGACCACAGAGCAAACAAGAATATGACAGTTGCAGTTGTGATGTTAATGCTTACTGAGAGAGGAAGTGGTGTCGAGTGTGACGCGTGGCAGCTGAAAGATGGTGATGGTGCCATCCTCTGAGCCAGCTGCCACCATGTCATCTACTGTCCTCACCCCTGCCACACAAGACACTGGCAGTGCCGAGTTCTGTGGGGGGACACATGATGAAGCAAGGTATTAAGATGATGAAATAAATCTTTATAACAATACAAAATTTTTCTATTCATAATGAAACCTACTCTCTCAAAATTCACTCAAACTATCTCACACCAAATGCAAATACAGTACAGAATACCAATATTAATTTTAACTTCCCTACCTATACTCGAGCCAAGGCTTCCTTACCTCGCAGTAGAGACGCATAAGGTTAGCGGAGGGGAGGTGGGCGAGGTAGACGAGCCCCACATTAGTGCCAAGGACCAGATGGTGGGGCAAGGCAGCCACACAGGTCAGGTGAAGGTCAGATGAAGTCAGGCCACGCTGGAATTGCTGTGGTAACTGGTCCAAGAGGGGGTTGAGGGGGACCCATTCCTTCCACACCCCTGCCAGATCTCCCAACCCCTCCCCCTGGGTTGGGCCAACTCCCTCACTGGCTGCCATTATGGGTCAGCTCACCACCTGACAAGGATTATTAAAAACTACAAGTCTGTGGAGCAACCTTATTCTACAGTGGTGATATATGGCAGCCCTAGATACTGTATAAAAATGCTAGCACAAGATATCACAAAGGCAGTATATAACGAAGTAACTCTGGAATAAGATGCATTAAGTCTCTCTAAAGGCTTGTATTTTTAAGTTATTTGGATTTTACAGTAATACCAAAAGGTGAAAGGTATACATAAAGGGGAACAGGAAGATACATATGGGAAAAATGTGGAAGCAATGTATAGGACCCTATATTGGTAAAAGTTTATTATTTGACAAGTAAACCCTCTATATTTAATACCCATATTGAGCAAAGACTTCCAATAATAAAAAGAAATGGTGACACTAATTATATCACACAAGAGTTTAAAGCCTGTCATACCACCCAATATCCCGCACTTACAATATATAAATAAAATAAAAACAAAATCTGGCAACCCAACAGCTCCCTATACACACACACACACACACACACAATCACGTTAAGACCCTGACAGTAACAACCACAAGATTAGCCTCCTAAATAATTACAAATTAGACACACAAAAAAAAAAAAAAAAAAAAAAATTGAAACTAATACCCTCCCCTCCACCCCACCTTGTAAGGGAGAGTTGTTGTTATTATTGTTGTTGTTCTTCTTGTTGCACCATGGTTTTTGTTATTATTATTATTATTATTGTTGATATACCATGGTTTTCTTATTATTGTTGTTGTTGATCTTGTTGTAATTTTTTTTTATCATTTATTTTTTGTTGCTGTTATACCATGGTTTTGTTATTATTGTTGCACCATGGTTCTTGTTATCATTGTTGTTGTTGTTATACCATGGTTTTGCTATTATTATTATTGTTGTTGTTGTTGTTGCACCATGGTTTTGGAGGTATACATAGTTTGATCACATTTCTGCCTTATTTCACATTACACCTCGCCTCTCCTTCATCACACCACCATTGGAGTAACCAAGAGGATGAGTAAGCAGTAAGGAGTGATCAACAGAAGGGCTGGAAAGGGTAAAATAATCCGTTTAAAAGGACATAATAGGTGGTGTCCCTCTTTGTTGTTGTGATGAATCAGCTGGTCTTCAGTGTTGCCAGGTCTACTTGACGAAATTTCCCCAACTTAAACAACATCAGCATTATCCTTTTTACCTCAATAATTCCTTGTTTATTCTTGAACATTGACGGTCTTCTTGGTATTTCGTTTGGTAGAAATTTCCCTGTTTAACTCTTGAACAATCCTTATATAATTTCCCTGTGTGGATTTCAAAATCTCCTAAAACAAGGAAATTTCTCTGCACTTGGCAATACTGTACCGTAAACATTTGTACCCACTCCGGCATAATACTCATCTCGGCTACAGCATTTCATTAGGGTCTATTTTCCTTCGTCCTACGTCATCCAACCCGTTTTAAGAGAAGTATAGGCCTTGGGAGATCTATGCTAGGGGAATAATTATGTTTAGATAGGATGATAGTGGAAGGATAACGGAGGAAATACGTGCTATAATAGTGTGATAGTAAACACTGAACAAACTCGGCTCAATCACACTACCTAAAAGGTCTATTTTGTGTAATATTTCTTGGTATTTAATCACCAGTAACATAGCTATACGATCAAAGGATGAAAAATAAAATTACTGGCCAATATAAAGAGGAAAAAAAATCACCCTCAAACACAAACTAGGGGTACCTTAATTAAAGGGAGATCTTTTTGTATCGTGTTGTAATGTAGGTTTGTCTTTATGGGCATTTTGTTGGAGTCTACCCTACGTAATCCTCTGAAGGGGAGGTTCTCTTGTTGGTAAATTGAAAGGCTACTATTATAGTTCCTCCAAACTACTGTATACCAGAAAATAGACGCCCTCAAATAGCACTAATAGAAGATCTGTTTCATGGCATAGTTTGGAGGAATCAGCTGCAGAATCCTTCCAATACACCAAAAAAGAGAATCTTCCCTTAAGTGTGGAGGAATCGGTAGCCCTATAAAACGCCAAAAATGTATTATTCCAGTTTGGGCGACTGTGAGGATATTACACCTTGGTGCCATTTCCATTTCCCGAGGATTTTATGAAGGTTTATGTGGGCTACAGTAACAACACCATTACGATTACTTAATTAACAGTACCATTCATAAAGACAAGTTAGAGTAGGGTGACTCATTTGTGCTTCATGATTATATATTATTCCTCTCTCGTATGTTTGGATCCAGCCTAATATTCTGTTGATTTATTACTATTTTCTGCCATCCCACTGACCAAAATATTTTACCTTTTGTACAGCGACTGCATGACCCCTTTTAGGTAGTATATATCTCTGATGAACACTAAGCTACTTTACTGGTGGAGGGGAGACACTACTGACCTCGAAAAGTTTAAGGGAAGTTCTCTTGTTGGTAAATTGGAAGGTCTGTGATTCCTCCAAACTATGCCACGAAACAGATCCCCTATTAGTACCACTGAAGGCGTCTATTTTCTGGCGTCGTTGAGAGGAATCAGTAGCCTTCCAATTTACCAACGTATTTCAATTAACCACTACGTAACGTCGTAACCGCATACATCTTAGGGAAGCATGCTTGAACTAACGCCAGGCGATCTTATGGAGCAGGAAAACCCACGCTGTGTATGAATTTAGGGGGCATAAGTAGTATTGTGTTGGCAAATGATAAAATTACCTCATCATCTTGTTACCCTCCGCCAGTCTAAATTTACACTGGCAACACAACACAACATATCACAACACAGCCAGATGGAAGGAAAGCATTCTGGCGCCAAAACAGAGGGGTCGGCGGGGAGACAGAGAGAAGGAATCCGACTTAATCCGCTTCTACACACGAAAGACTGAATAGGAAGCATAGTGGAGAGAGAGAGAGAGAGAGAGAGAGAGAGAGAGAGAGAGAGAAGAAACAGGAGTTACCTAGCTCACACAGAGAGAGAGAGAGAGAGAGAGAGAGAGGAGAGAGAGAGAGAGAGAGAGAGTGAGAGAGAGAGAGAAGCGACAGGAGTTACCTAGTACACACACACACATCCAGAGAGAGAGAGAGAGAGAGAGAGAGAGAGAGAGAGAGAGAGAGAGAGAGAGAGAGTTACAAGGACAACAAATGCCTCACATAATATCCTTTAGACCCATATGAAGGCAGTATACAGGCCACCATGAATGTAATATGACAGGGTCGGTCATTGCTTCCTTCCTACACCAGGGTTAGTCAATAGTACAGTCAGGTGGGAAACAAGGCCACCCAGTATTGTGTGCATACGAGAGAGAGAGAGAGAGAGAGAGAGAGAGAGAGAGAGAGAGAGAGAGAGAGAGAGAGAGAGAGAGGCCCAGTATTGTGTGCATACGAGAGAGAGAGAGGAGAGAGAGAGAGAGAGAGAGAGAGAGAGAGAGAGAGAGAGAGAGAGAGAGAGACCCTATTTTATTTGCATACGAGAGAGAGAGAAAGAGAGAGAGAGAGAGAGAGAGGAGGGGAGAGGGCATAATCCAGTTTAATGACGAATCTACAAACAGCGAAAGTGTGTGTGTGTGTGTGTGACAGACTACTATACAAATATGTGTGTGTGCATGTCTGTGTGTTTCAGATTACTAACGCATGTGTGTGTGTGCGTGTGTGTGTGTGACGAGCAATAGGGACAAAAATAAAAAAACATACATAGCCTATTCAATTTACACCATATTTTATTATTCTCTCTGCTGCCCAAGAATGATAGATGATTGGTGGGGGGGAAAGGAGGAGGAGGAAGGAGGTGGAAAAGGGGAAGAAGAAGGAGGAGGGATGACAAAGAAGAGGAGGATAAGAGGAGGAGGAGGAGGAAGAAGAAGGGAATGACAAATCTTCATAACTGTTGCCAAGTCGGGCCGAATGAATAATATGGGATGGGTTGGGTCTGTGATTTTTATCCTAGCCTCTTACCCCTCTCTCTCTCTCTCTCTCTCTCTCTCTCTTCTGTTGTTGTCTTTTCTCTTTCTCCTGTTATTCTCTCTCTCTCTCTCTCTCTCTCTCTCTCTCTCTCTCTCTCTCTCTCTCCTGTTATTGTCTGTTCTCTCTCTTTCTCCTGTTATTGTCCTCTCTCTCTCTCTCTCTCTCTCTCTCTCTCTCTCTCTCTCTCTCTCAGTGTCGCCTTCCATACCAAACAAACAGTATCATTACCTCCACACATACATCTCTCCCATTCTCTCAACCCAGCACCAGCTAACAGGGAGAACAAGGAGGTTTTCTAAGGTTATTTATTATCAACAAGGCCAAGAAAGCATAAAAATGAATGGCACACACCTCCTTTTGCCATGCAGCTGACTCAATCATTATAGTGGTGTTGGTTAATTAAGGGGGAAGTTTTGTGTTGGTAAATCTGGAGCAACTGAATCCTCCAAACTATTCCAAGCAAATTAAAGAACACCATTATTTTTGCTCTTCTGGTCCTGTTTCCTAGCATACATTGGAGGAATCAAGGCACTCCAATGTACCAAAAAAGAATTACCTACTTAAATCTTTGTGGAGTTGCAAGTGATTCCCACAAACTATTCCAAACAGCAAATAAAACACGATGCCACTACTTCTGTCGGTCCTGTTTCCCGGCATAGTTTGGAGGAATCAAGGCACTTTTAATGTGTACAGTATAAGTATGGTACAGTTGTGGAATGCGTAAATAAATAAATATATATAAATTTCATGGACGAATTAATATCAAGCAATAATAATGATTAGAAATTAATTAAGGAGGGGGAAAGTGATACGTGAAAATGTATGAATTGATCCCATAGAGTTATTGTATTATTATTATTATTATTATTATTATATTATTATTATTATTATTATTATTTTTATTATTATTATTATTACTATTATTATTATTATCACATTATTATTATTATTATTATTATTATTATTATTATTATTATTATTAATATTATTATTATTATTATTATTATTTACCGGTATAGATTGAGTGTTTTTTCAATTAATTAAGGGGATATAATTATAGTAGTATATATTTGGAGTACCTTAATTCCTCCAAAGTATGCCATGCAGGAAACAGGACCAGATAAATTAATTAACCAAAATAATGTTGGTCTGTTGCTTGGACTCTATAGTTTGGAGGAATCAGTTGCTCCAGATATACCCCCTCTCCCCCCCCCCCCCTATACTTTTAAAGGAACGAAATAGCTGTGAACCCCCCCTAACCCGCTCCACCCTACCCCCTACACTTTTAAAGGAATGAAATAGTTGTGAACCCCCCCCTACCCCACCCCACCCTACCCCCTATATTTTTTAAGGGGGTGCGGGAGTAAGGGACAGGCTTGGGGGGGTTTTGGGGGGTGCAGGAGTAGGGGACAGGCTTGGGGGGGGTTTTGGGGGGTGCGGGAGTAGGGGGGACAGGCTTGAGGGGGGGGTTAGGGGGTTGCAGGAAATAGGGGACAGGCTTTCT